>JAAOAL010000081.1:0-237565 GCA_013186775.1 Fusarium dlaminii | reverse complement strand
GGGGGGGGGGGGGGGGGGTACTACCCATGTTGAAAATTTGCTTTTTCTTCTTTTGCAGACATGGCCTCACAGCCAGTTTCCAGGCTGGTCTGTCTGAAGAGAGGGGGGAGATTCCTACGTAATTGTGATATAGATTCATTCCTACCATTTATTGGTCCTCATGTCCCGTTTCACGAAAAAGGTTCCAGACTGCTTTTGGGTGGCAATAGCCGTTATGATCACCGTTTCCGGTATATGCCCAATACCAGTTTCCTGCCGCACCTGTACCTGTACCTGTGAGATTTCCTTCACACCATGATTCTCAAGTACCGTAACCGTAACCTTGGCTGAAGCTTCCCTTCCCTTAATATACACTCCACTGTCAGCCGTGTCTTAGTTTTGACTGTGATACCAGTTTTTGTCTCTGAATTCATCGTTGTTTGACTTTTATATACCGTGATCCCTCTTTCTGTTTTCGTAATATCTTTCCGCTCGTTTTGCGCAGCAATTGCTGCAATCATCGGCCCAATATGAGTTCGAACCAACGAATCATCACCGACAATAACAAGTCGCCGCTTATTCAGGTCTTGTCGTTAATGTTTCTCGTCATTGCGATATTGTCGTGTTTAGTTAGGACTGGCACCAAGCTTTACATGATCAAGACATTGAGGGTCGACGACATTCTCATCATTGTCGCAGCTGTAAGACATCTATCTCACTTTATGCATTCCAACATGCTTATTTTTATGCGCGAAGGTGCTTGCGGCTTGTCAGACTGCCATTGTTTTTAATGCATGCGAGCATGGCCTTGGTCAACATTTCGAGATTCTCAGCGCCAGTGATCGAGACACCTTCTTCAAGGTAACACCCGACAGACATCCCCGCGACAACAAACAAACAACTAATACACCCTCGTACAGAGCCAATATGCTATAAACACGATGCTCATTGCCTCACTTCTTTGCTGCAAGTTATCGGGTACAATGAGTCTACGAATCATGGCGCCCAAGAGTCAAAAATGGGTCATCATCGCTTGCGAAGCCGTCGTCGGTGTCTGGGGCATCACGGCGCTCTTCGTCAACTTCTTCCAATGCCAACCACCGACACCATGGCTGTATAGCGATAACGATAAATGCATTAATCTGAAGGCATTTTGGACGTACTACTCTATCGCTAACATCATCACCGACATCCTCATCGTCGTCGTTATGGCAGAGAACGTGGTCAAGATCCAAACCTCGTGGTCAAAAAGGATTCTTGTGATGAGCGTTTTCGGCAGCAGAATATTGTACGTACTGCGTGGTTTCATTTTATTTTCTTATCCGCGCCGTGGCTAATAACCTTTTACTAGTGTAACGCCGGCAATCGCAGCGCAAATCCACTACTCTAACAAGGCGTTCGACTCTGCCGATCACTCGTTTAGCATCTGGCCCGCCTCCATCGCCATCCAGCTAGTGCAGTGTCTCGCCATCCTTACCGTATGCCTGCCCAACTTCAAGCCCTTCCTCGACAGCCTCGAGTCCGGGCAGATCCGGGTCGACGATCTTCGACGACAGGGCAAGTCGAGCAGCAAAGGGTACCCTACAAACAGGCCCGGCTACGCGGGGTACAAGTCAAAGTCAGGACAGAGCAGCAGATCGCGGGATGCGTCCAAGACACAGCACAGTGAAATTCACGAGATGGAGGACTTTGCTAAGAAGCCGAAACCTGACCACGAGAGGAGCTGGGATGGGCAGAGTCGCTCGAGCCACTCAAGCCAAAAGATCTTGATCCATCAGACGTGGCAGGTAGACATAGAGACCACGCATGATGGACCAGCCCGACAAACATGAGGCAAGGTAATTTCTTCGGTTATTCATCCCTCCGAGATTTTGGGTACAGCGCAGCAACGTTTTATGTAAATGTACCAATTTAGAGTAAAAATCATTCGCTGTTTTAAATACAGAACGTTTTGTATCAGGAGCTGCAATATTTGCCAGGCGTGCATGAATTTCCTCTGACCAACCGCATAAAAGATAACGTAGGACCAAGGTAAAGAGAAAACATTTTTCTGATATACAGGGGCTCAGTGGTTCGCTCGGTTGCATATGATTATGATACATCACATGACGAATAGAGCAGGTCAGCCATACAGTACGTAACAGTATGGACCCTTGCACCCAGGCACCTGGAAAGAGGAAAGAGGAAAATAAGCTGGACCTGATCTACTAGATCTGGTGGCTCGATAGTTTGAGCACGCCCGGACCCCTTTCCCCTGTCGAGAACTCATATCGTCGTATGTGGCGTTTATTCAGGTCTGCCCGTGCGCTTGTAACGAGCTATGAATCAATAGAACTCTAAGCCAATAAACCTCACCGGAACGCCTGTTGTCTGAAAATGGTCAAACGGAGGCGCGCCGATCTTATTTGCGGGGAGATACGGAAAATAAGAAATGTTCAATTTATGCTGACAGTTTGTGTCGCAAATTACTCCCCGTCAAACGGCTGTCAATTTGGCTCGTTGATTGCTGTTCCCTGTAATGCCGCTAAGTTACTGATGAGACATGGGGTCCCTGGCCCTACAAACAAAAAGTCCGGTGGGAGGGGACCCTTGTTAGTGGGCTTTCCAGGGGCATCGGAGCATTCATTCTGCCAGATCAGCAACAGGAGGGGGCGAGGATGTCCGGTATTGCACGGAACGGTACGGGACAGATAGCGGAGCAACGCAAAGCAACGTCGCTGTGGAGGTAGACTCATACTGAGGCGATTAAGTTAATCTGTTACATATCATACCCAGTCTTATTCCCAGCCTCGGTTGGTGGCGGCCGTCAATGCGACTCTACCGCAGTCGCGACCTTTCCCAGGGGTGCAACCAACATTCCTGTACCTTTTTTCCCTTCCTTCTCTTCCTGCATTTCCTTTTAACTTTTTGTTTTTCTTCCTCAATCCTTCTCTTCTTGGATTTTCTCCCGTTGTTATTCCCGATTCATTTTATGCAACATCATGGAGAGCGTTCACAAACCCAGCTTAGAGATGGGCAACAATGCCACCGTCAAAGCAGCAGGCGATGTCAATGTCTCGGCAAAGGCTGAGCCAGATTCTGGACGCAGCTCTACGAGCAACTACAATGATAAGTATCAGTTGGAGCGGATGGGAAAGAAGCAGGTGCTTCGGGTACGTTACACCGTCCCTCACTGAGGTACATTCACTAATAGTGTTGTCTTTCGCAGCGCAACTTTGGGTCCATGACGATTCTGGGATTTAGCTGTACCATTCTCATCACCTGGGAAGCTATCACTGTTCTCTTCGCCCAGGGTCTCAACAATGGTGGCACAGCCGGTGTCATCTACAGCTTCCTTGTCGTTTGGGTCGGTAACTTTAGTGTCTTTGCTACGATGTGCGAGCTGGTCTCGATGGCACCTACATCCGGAGGACAATACCACTGGCAAGTCACATCATCTCCATCTCTCAGACTCCAACTGATCTTGTGTCCAGGGTCGCTATGATGGCGCCGCGGTCGTGTTCCAAATTCCTCAGTCACCTCACAGGCATGCTCACGGTCGGCGGATGGCAAGGCTCTGTGTCATCCAGCGCCCTGCTCACGGGAAACATGATCTTGGGACTGGCGACTCTCAATTACCCCGACTTCCAGCCCGAGCTCTGGCAGGGAACATTGCTGTTCTGGGCCATCTTTGGGTTTGCCGTCTTCATCAACACGCTCGTCAGTTCGGTGCTGCCCAAGTTTGAGGGATTGATCTTGATCCTTCACATTCTGGGTTTCTTTGCCATTCTGATCCCGCTTGTTACCCTTGGACCTCATGCTTCTGCGTCGGATGTCTTTGGTACCTTTGCTAACAACGGTGGATGGTCGACGAATGGCATCTCGTTCATGGTTGGTATGATGGGTAATGCGTTTTCCTTCGTCGGCACTGACGCTGCTTTCCACGTACGTCTTGACTTCTCACCTTCATGAACTTTCACTGACAGCTTCTAGATGTCCGAAGAAACCGTCAACCCCTCCGTCGTCGTCCCCAACTCCATCCTTCTCAGTCTCTGCATCAACGGCGCTTGCGGTTTCGCCATGGTCATTGCCATGGTGTTCTGCATGGGCAACCTCGACGATGCGATGGCTTCAGGCCCCGGAATGCTCGGCTTCCCCTACATGTACATCTTCAAGCAAGCGACAAACTCAACAACCGGTGCGACCGTTATGTCCGTTATTATTGTTATTCTTGCTGCTTGCGCCACTGTCGGTATGCTTGCATCGACCTCTCGTGTCTTCTGGTCTTTTGCCCGTGACCGAGGCCTTCCTGGCTGGCGCACTCTGTCAAAGGTCAGCGACCGAACCACTGTCCCCTTGTACTCAGTCTTGTGCACTGCCGTCATTTCAGTCCTCCTGTCACTCATCAATATTGGATCGCCTGTTGCGTTCCAAAACGTCACTTCTCTTTCTATTTCTTGCCTCTACTCTTCATATCTTATCGCCGCAGGTCTTCTTCTCTACCGTCGCCTCACCAAAGGCTTCGTGCTGCCCGGCGCTTCAGATCTCCCAGCTCTGGCCAACACCACCGGCGCTGAGCTTGTCTGGGGTCCTTTCCATCTCAAGGGTGCCTTTGGCATTGCCAACAACATCTTCGCCATGTGCTACCTCATTGTTGTTGGCTTCTTCAGCTTCTGGCCTCCCATGGTGGATCCTACCGTGGATATGATGAACTACAGTGTCGTGGTCACTGGGGGCCTCGTCATTTTCAGTGTCATTTACTACTTCGCCTGGGCGCGAAAGGAGTATAACGGACCTGTTGTCGAGAAATAGATTGATGTTGTGATCAATGGCGCGGCATAAATTTTTGTTTCAGTTGGCGATGCATAATAAAATGTTTTTTTTTTTCAAGAGATTGTATGGACTCTTTATATATCCCACTTAGATATTGAGATAGGATACCACAGCAATACAGCTATCTCAAAACTCTGGAGCTTTCGCTGTGTCACTCATTCCGTCATAAGTGGATGGACTTGATCGAAACCTCAAATCACTCGACGCTGCCTGTTGATCATGCGGTCTTCTTGGTATTCTTTCGTCGCGATTGCCATGTCGCATACGCATCTTCAGGCGTGTATTTCTGTTGAACCGGCTGTAACCCCAAAGTCCATCCAGCCCACGAAGCAACAAGTAGAATGAGGTGGGAGACCACTATATCAATGTTCTGTAACAGCCTTCTCAATCTATTATCTGATACTCGCGAAAGGTTGGGCGCGTTCAAGAATACAGGAATATTGTCCAAGGACCGAAAAATAATGAACAGATTGAGAGGAATCCAAATATCAAGAAAAAGCCCTTGCAGCCTTGATGGCAATCTAGATACCACCGAGGTTTCATCACTTAACATCTTGGGACTGTTGAGAATAACACCATTGAGATTCCAAAAGAAAATTGCTTTATCGTTGTCCTCCGGATCTGTCCTCTCAATCACGACGACCTCTTCGCCGTCTGGTGCGGCTCGCTGCCATTCATGCCATGCGTAACGCGCGACTTTGATCTCAGGCTGATTGCCATCGGTAGCGCTAATGACTTGTCGCGAATCTCCCAGCCGGACTCGAATTGTTCCTTTCACCACTTTCAAGTACTCGTCGTGAGACTCATGCCAATGAAGACCGCTTGACCAGGTTGAGGATTCGGGAAGCGTAATGCGCACTTGTCCGACGCTTGACATATCGTAGATGACGCCGTTGGGTAGCGGGCGCTCAATAACGCTGGGGATCTTCTGATCGCTCATTTCGACGTCCCGGGCGAAAAGATTATCGCAAACACCTCAAGTTTTAGAAGCTCGAATTCCTATTGATGCTGCCCCTCATTTGAGATAGCAACTGAATGACATAAGCTGCCGGATTGGGCAGGTCACGAGCGTAAGCAGTCAGAATCCTTCATGTTGGAGGGAGCGACAATTGACTTATTTGACCTCTCGATGATGCAATGAGATAAAATAAAAATAGTTTTCCCGATATTTACTTGAGCCCAGAGTCCTCAGTCAACGGGTTGCCAATCTTGAGATGGGACCTTGCCAACGTCTTCGGTAAAAGTAACTGGCTCCCTTCGAGTACGGTTTACCTTCAGATCGAAAACATCCAAGCGCTGATATCCTCCAACAACATCGTGATACTGCTTCCCTTCGATGCAATCCTCGATATCAAGATCAGCATACATAATCCCTTCTTCCTGCTGCAGAAAGTCGGTGGCTACAGCCTCGCTGGTCTGACTGTCGATAGTGAAACCCTTCATAGGAGCGCCAGTTGGATCAAGAAACTGTGTCGCACCACGCTGAGACTGCTGCAGCACCTCAATTAAGTAAGATGAATCTCCAGAAACTGCTTGGATGGCGTCTTCTCCCAGGACGCCCGAGCACAGAACACCGAAACACTTGGCTTCGAAGCAATGAGCAGCCGCTCTTGTTCTGTTTGCGGTAACGTTATCGTAGTTGGGCTTGTCTGAGGTCTTCTGAGAAGATCCTGAAGCTTCCCCTGGGGGAGCAACTCGGGTGGGCCATATTGGTGGCCAAGTCGAGATATGGATGTTCTCCCCTTGAGCCATAAGGCTATACCGAGCCAAAGGGTTGGTATTCTCTCCACAAATCAAATTTCCAATCTTCCCATACGGCGTATCTGCGACCCGCAGCCCGTGTCCATCTCCAGGTGCCCAAGTAAGCTTCTCAAAGAACGTAGGCATTAATTTCCGATGATGAATCATGACCTCTCCAGTACTTCCGATGAACAGGTTTGAGTTGTATAAAGTCGCGCTGCTGAAGCGAACTTTTTCAGAAAAGCCTACGCTAACCATGATATTTGCCTGTTTTGCAGTGTTGCGAATGGTGTGAATTTCATCGCCATCGGCAAAGATCGACTCATGCGCCATTTGCCTGAAAAGATCATGGTTCTCGGTGGGAGCCCGTATTGAACTCCATATTGGGAACGCTGAGATGTATGTTTCTGGGAACACGACTAGATTAGCTTTATTCCGTGCAGCCTGTTTGATCAGGTTGATTGCTTTTGAGGTTGTATCCTTCGCCGAGAGGAAGATGGGAGAAACATGACATGCAGCGACTCGAATGACTGTCATGGCCTGCAATAGAAGGCGAATCTTGTAAAGTATAGGCAAAATTCGATAACAATTAGCTGGTTCTGAAAATGTCTGGAAAGACCAGAATCTGCTCTTCGTTGTCTAGATGTTGACGAGGTGGAGGTGCGGCTATATCGGGTATCACGGAATAATAACCACGATTAAACTCGGGACTTCTTTTACGCGCCGTTGGAGTTGCGAGATGAGCATCAAACACCATATCACGTGAAAATCAATTCGACTTTACATATAAAGTGAGGAAGCAAGGTCGGCCGCCAGAGAGACTATTTAAAGCTTTGACACGAGATTTCAGTCAGATGAGTCAAGCGGCGTGGCTGAGCAGCTATGACCAACACACTGTTAAATAGAGTGGAATCCCCCGTAAGCGGAATGAATCATGAACAATAAATCGTCGCAGAAAAATAAGCTATCGAAGGTCGGCCATGGAGGGCTTCGAAGGCATCGCCGACGAGCTAAAGGCTCTTTTGTCGCAGCATTTTCAAGTCGTCGCCACCCATTCCCAGCGTCAAGACCAATGGTACAAGCGATCTTATCAATCCTTCAGAGCAGAACATGGCAACCGAGAACCAGTTATTATTGTACCTCGCGAGGCTCGAGATGAATGGGCTCCCCACATACGACGTTTCGCAAGAATTCTGGCTGCTCGAGTGATAGCAACGGGCGAGGCTCAGACATCTCAGCCGAGAGATATTACCTCAGACTCAAAGCTTTTCTCAGATAAAGTTCTCGACGCAATTCATACTGTACCTCTTAGTCGATCTGTCAGAGGGAGAGACCAGCTGCGACCAGTTGCGATGCAGATCACGCGGTGGACTTCAACGAACTCATATGTATTCAGCGGCGCTGAACGGATGACAGGTATCAAAGGACTCATCGCGTGTGGAGAGATCGATGTGCTGCTACGCTTGGCAATCCTGCCACAGACACATCCACCGAAAGAACGTGAGATAGATCCTTCGCGGTGGAGGCACCTGAACAGAGACTGGCAGGATGTCATAGATGCTATCCTCTCCATTATGTGGCTTCTCGGAGCTATGGAGTCCTTCCCTGAAGACTTCGTCTCTGAAGGCGGTTATAAGTACTGGGCCCCCATAGCATTCCACAGTCATCTTTCACGCTTCCAGCCATATATGGAAGCCCATAACGGCAAGATACCCTGCACGACCGAGGCAATCCAGAAAGAGATATCTCATTGCATCAAGGCTTTAGTTGCAGCACAGGCTTTCTCTTCTAAGGCTGGTTTCGATCCTATTCAGTGGGAGGACCGCATCATGGACAGTTTTCTCTACATACTGGGGTTTGAGGCCTGGAATCGAAGCAGAGAAGGGGCAGGCTATCTGAACTGTGATCTGAATGTCACCAAGACTGCAAAGTCGCTTCGAAGTATCAGCCATGCGGAGGACGATGACGATGTTGTGGAGGAGATGGCTCATGGCAACAAAGGAACCGCTACAAAGCCAAGAGACCCTCTCAAGCTTAGAGAACCAAAGAAGGAGATGCCTTCTGAAGTGGACGAGGAGGAGGAACAGGAAATGGAGAAGCTTGCTGCTATAGAGGCTCACGAGAAGGACTATGGGCGGAGGAGAAGCACAAAGTATATGACGAAGCACAAGGATTGAGCCTTGGCTCTGTGTTGTTAAGTTCTGTGCGATACTACTTTCCCCAGCCGAATCGGCTTCAAAAGCACGACTGAACCAGTTTTTAAGAATCACAGTTAAAGCGAGTGGTTTAGCAGCCACTAAATTCGGTATCTTAGCGTGGCACATACATGCAGCATCTTACAATATCTCTGCTCACTAGGGAATCCCTCTATATATTCGTAAGCTCTGACGTAGCATCCCGCGTGACTTACAACTATAAACGCCACTTGAGCCACCCGTCGTAACTAATCGGAATAGTACTATATAGTAAGGAATTATCGTCAAAGAGTGGCGCGGACTGGGGAGCACTGTGTATTCATAATTAACATACTCTTCTCTCATCTAAAGCCAAAGCTGTGGGCGATTCTCGGCAGTCTATCGCCAGTCCCCCTCCGCAATCCACTGATTCTGAAATGCCCTAAAGTGCTTTTGCTTCCCCATCATCGCAATACTATCAATCTCTTCAGCCGTTAACTTAAAACTCCACACATTCTTCATATAGTTCTTCAATCTCTCCTCACTCGAACTCGTCGTAACCACCACGATATTCTGGTCAATGCACCAGCGCAACGCAATATCCCCTTCGGTGACGCCATACTTCTTCGCCAGGTTCGCGTACAGAGCATCTACAGGGCCTGGACTTGCACGTATGATGGCTGTCAGCGGCGCATAGGCCGATAAAGCTATGTTGTTCTTGCGGTGGTACTCTATAAGATTACCATGCTGTAGATAGGGGTGATATTCGATTTGGTTGATTGCTGGTGGGATTTTAGCTGTGGCGAGGATGGACTCCAAGTGCTCTTGTATGAAGTTGGACACGCCGATTGACTTAGCCTTTCCAGACTCTTTGATGTCTTCAAGGATAGCCCAAGCTTCCTGTAAATCTTCAGGCATCTCGGCAAAGAACGGTGCATGGATCAGGTACAAGTCCACATAATCAAGCCCAAGTTTCTTCAACGAGGTATCAAAAGCGCTCTGTACGTCTTGCTTCTTCCAGCCATTGAGCTTGGTGGCAACATACAGCTTTTCTCTCGGAACGCCGGATGCTTTGATAGCTGCACCGAGCTCCTCCTCGTTTCCGTACGCTAGATACATGTGAGAAGATATCTATACAAGTGTGTGGATCATTAGAAAAACATACCTGAAGCTCCGTCGAGGTGATGGAAACCACTCTTTATGGCAGTCAACGTATAGCTGAACGCGTTCTGGTCGTAATCTGTTCTTCCTCCCTTCTTGAAGTTTGCGGTTCCTAGACCGTACGCTATCTATTTCTCGTTAATCCCAGGCCGAACACTTATTGCGAGACATAACTGACCATCGGGATCTCGTTTCCATCGTTCAGCTTGATGGTGGGTAGAGCTGAAGCAGTATTGGTGGCATTCATAGTATAGTCGTCAAAGCTTAGTTGGCGCTTGGTGGTTTCTCGTTGTTTCTGGGAGGTGGTGTGATATCCAAAGTAATACAATGCAGTGTATATATCCCGTCGATCCCTCCTTTCTGTCAATTCGTCCGTTCAACTACCGATATCACCATCCTCCGCCTCCCCGCCAGACGGAGCCTCGGTTCGAGTGCTGGTCCACCTCCAGGAGTGACATATCATAATCTGTAGGACCGAAAGGCCGAGAAGGATTGTGTACGCGTCTAGGCGATGCTCTGGATACTACGCATGCTGCATGTCATGTCGTTTATGTCACAATATGATATATCATGTCAGTTACTGCCAGTAATTACGAATCACCAAAGATGGATGGCTCGTGTAAGCCGAGTTCCGTCTCCGCACTTAGAAGTTCCTTAGACTATCTACACTAACTATTCGACCAACTAAGCCCTTAGTTTAACGAGTAGTACTCTCCTCTTGACTCCCGCAAAGTCCTCCCACTACCCATGAAACGAAATCTGTTAACTGATCTATACTCAATGTCAAAGTCCTCCGTTCTAAAGGTTTCGAGGATTTCTAACGGAAGCGGTTTAAGATCAGTAAACGTAAGTCTAAATGCTGGCAGGAGATGGGAATTCAATTTACCTCTAAAATGATGGCGACTTCCACCGTACACTGCGGTGACATGTCCCTCTTTCTTACGATTCTTGTACCAGCTTCTGCATGACCCAGTCCACACCATTCGGTTGAGCAGTTCTTGCAGGTAGACGTTGTAGTCATCCAGCGCCTGCTGCTTCACACAAACTGACCTGTTGTAACGTCAGCGTATTCGATCATATCATGGAGACCCGGTAGGCGAAGTATACTTGATATCTTCTGTTGCAATCTTCCTACACCACTTCAATATCCATTTGGCGACACAAAACACGCTGTCAAGAAGTGATCCATGACCCACTGCCAACTATCAGTAATGCAACCCTACTATTTTAGAGTTCGCTTACCTGGACTATTCGGTCCAATGAAGATAAAGTAATTCGGCATATTCGCCGCTGCAATCCCAAAGTACGCTTCCGGCGACTCCCCCCACGCTTCATGGAGTTGATAGCCATTCCGCCCCTGCACTGTCCACGAGCGGCGAAAACTAGCATCAAAGCCGGTTGCGCAGACAATAATGTCAAAGTCAGTATGTTCTTGCGTAGTTTGAATCCCCGACTCAGTGATCTGAACGATTGGATCAAAAGTGACACGCGTATTCTCCTGGCGGAGAGCTTCAAGGTAGCCGTCGCCTGGAGTTGGGCGTCGACATCCGTATTCGTAATCTGGAATTAGCTTATCGCAGAGCTCTTTGTCGTTGCCGAGACGTTCCCGCATACGGTTATATGCATTCTCAAGTGTGGCATTCTGAGCGGCTGTGTCTTTGAAGAAGACGTTCCAGAAGTTGTCTTGGCTATATGCGAATCAGTGTGATTCTTCATATCAGTGCTGCTACAAACCTATTCTCAATCTCCTTACGAAACTTCCAGAGCGAGGCGGGGTTTTCTCGAAATTTCTTCTTTTCCTCTTCGGTAAAAGCGAAGTTCGTTCCGTCTTTCGTAAGCTCTGAGGCGTAGTTGGCGAATATCCATGTTGGCGTGCGAACGTAGGTTGTTAGTTGGGCAGCGGTCTTTTGCAGATGCGGAAGGACTTGGACACCGGATGATCCGTTTCCGATGACTGCAACCTTTTTGTCTGTCACATTGATGGATGGGTTCCTGGGAGCCTAGTGTCAGAGAAAGGAGGGCAAGGTGAGTAGAGAGAAGTACCAGTCTGCAGTATGGACGATTTGTCCTTTGAAGTCACGAAGACCAGGAATATCAGGCCAATGCCAGTTACTAACGCTGTCAGTTCGCGATATCTTGGTTGAACTTCCTGGGAACATACTTGAGAAACCCCGAACCGTCGATCAGTATATCACATTCGTCCTCCTTTTCCTCGCCATCTTGGAGGATCTTCAAATTCCATTTGCCTGCAGCCTCATTCCAGGTGGCATCTGTCACTTTGGCTTGAAATCTGACGTTCTCAGCTAAGCCATACTTTTCTGAAGTTCTCTTGATGTAAGCCCAGATTTCTGACCCTGAGGCGTAGAAGCTAGACCAATCTGGATTTGGCTCAAATGGAAAAGTGTAGATGTGCGCGGGAACATCACACTGAGATTGTCAGTAAACTATGCCTGTAGGGTCTATTCTTGGGAGAAACGCACTGCCACACCAGGGTATCGATTAACAAGCCACGTTCCACCAACATCTTGGTTCTTGTCATAGATTGTCAGATCAATGAACCCTTGGAGCAATTCGTTGTACTTGGCTTCGTAAGCTAACATGAGGCCTGAAAAGCCGGCCCCAACACAAACAATGCGTATGTTTCGGGGTTTGTATGCAGGCTCATCTAGCAGAGGAACCCAGTTGCTAGCAACGTGTGGGTTGGTTTGCGTGGCGGCTTGGATTCTCATTTCGGCCTGACTTCAATCTCAGATAGAATTATGTAAGATGAGTGCTGTTATGCAAATCGTGATATTAGGACGACCTGAGCCAAAACAGGCAAGATATTTTATAGTTCGTGCCTGTCTTACAAGGCATCATAGTGAATCTTACTATGTAAGAGGCGCAAGATATATGCCGTATACGACTAGGAAGGCGACGTCCGTGTTTAGTCGAGTCCACAGTGCAGCTGTCCGTCATCCTCTGTCACGGGCGAACGGCAGGGACCGAATACCCCGGCTCCGAACTCCGCGCCAACACACATCAGATCACGTCTATATCAGGAAATCGCTGCAGCCAGAAGGGTTTCGATCCGACAGAATAGAGTTTAGACAACTAACACCTGCATAATCGGCATAGAATAGGTCTTAGCCAGGAGCAAGTGGGAAATAGATTGCGCGGCCATTTCTAAGCGATACGAGCCTAACAGAGAGGACAGGGGGGGCGGGACGGCTCGCTCGGCCCCCCATTCTGCGCATTAGTATGAGCCGAGGCTAGCCTATCTCCGCTTAGGCGGAGTTGAAACTGGTCCTGTCTCTCTATTTCTTTGACTAGGGCGGGAGAGTCCGGGGAAACTGGGGGAAGCTAATTGTCGATCTTTATTAGGTGTTGATATCTTGGCTTACTACTTAGGTAGGTCCGTATGCATGATGTCGTATTGGTATGTTATCTATCATATTCTGAGCCATGAAGATGGCTCAGAGATAAGAGTATGTCTTGGAATATGTCAGAATATCAAGGTTCACAATCCTTTGTTAGTCACAGTGGCTCATAATGGCAGCAACTTAGGGGGATCTAGCAGCGTGGAGATAGCCTGTACATTCACGGTCTTTGCATGACTTGATGGCTCACAAAAAGCGATTTACTGATATTTTGATTAATAACTAATTCTGAAAGAGCCTTGCAGTCACCGTGTGAACTACTAACTGGCAATTATTCCATAAAACCATAATGACACTGTAAGTGATGAATAATCTGAAACATTTGTAAAACCCGGAACGCCGAACCGCAATGATCTGACTCCTGTTATTACCATACCCTCCATAACGACAGTGGTTCAAAGGAAAGTCTAACCGGCAGATTATCTACCGAGAATGATCTGATTCTTACAAACAAGTATCATGGCGGAATCTTCCTCGATCCGATCAAGGATGCGGCTCAAAACACGGCTCGAGCGGTAGATGATACTCGTTTTATCCACAACAACCATCACAAGACCCTCCATAATCCGATTGGGGTAACTATTCGGGCCATGCCCGCGCGGTAGTTGAATAGAGTTTTCCTGATAGTAACCATCACGGCTCCTGTATCTCTCAACAAGAGCGTGGAGAGAACTCTAGGGGTCGGAATGAAGGGGGTAATTGATGCGAACTCCACGACGAGAGCCATCACGAGGTATTTCATGATTCCCGAGGGAGGAGAAGCTTACGACATGGCTTAGGCGGAGATGCGCACCTATTCGAGCATTAGGATTCTTGCACTTTTGGAGACGATGGTATTTACGACGCTGTGGGGATGCATTATGGTGCTGGGATCAACATCCTCCAGTCAACCGAAGTCCCTCAGGTTGTTAACGAAGTTGAGAATATTTATAATCATGATGGTGATGGTGTTATGGGATCCACTGGTATAGCATCAATTAAACTGCGGTAATGGCGGAATAGCTCGAGATAGACGTCTGCGAACAGATCAGGAAGTTCATGCTTCTATTCGACGGCAGGATGGAACAAGGGACTGGAAATGTGTATATAAAGAACTCTAGAACCCAGATTGACTACTCCTCATCATCAACAACAATTCCATCAACGTATCCAATATCACTTGACTAGTCTTCTCACCATACAAGGTGCAATCTTTCAACCTCCATTACTATATCAAACTCAGTATGTAAAAGTTCTCAGAGCACTTCACCTTGGCCCCTTTCTAACTAACATCCCAGAACCAAACCATCAATATGCAGCCCCGTCTTGAACGTCTCCAGCCCATGCTCGGCAACCCTCTCTTCGAGAGCATCCTCTGGGGCCATGAATACGACCTCTCCAGACTCAACACCGATCTCCGCCAGAGGATCGAGTCCGGACAATTCAAGCGTCTTGTCTTTTACGGCATGGGCTGCTCCTCTGTCGTATCCGACATTGTCAAGGGCTTCTTCCTCAACGAGAAGATCCCCCTCCACGTTCAGGTCATCAACGACTATGATCTAGACTGGTTTGTTGACCGCAATGTCATGAAGGATCCCACTACGCTGGCTATCATTGTCTGCTACAGTGGTTGGTCTGTTGAGCCTTGTCTGTTCTTTGAAACTATGCGTGAGATGACGGGAAACAAGAACTTGATTGTCCTTTCGGGCGGTGGAAAGATCCAACATTTGTGTGAGGAGCACAATACCTCTATTATCTTGTACAAACTCCGCCATGCAGATCGCGAGTATCCTCTTTACCACGTCCAGCAGTTCTTCTCCATTTTCCTGGACCTGTTCCACAAGCTCAAGCTCACACCGTCTTCTTATCACAAAGAGCTTCAGGACTCAGTCAATTTCTTGAAGACTGAGTTCAACGAGGCTACGCTCAAGAAGGCTCAGGCCATTGCGGACAGATTGAAGAACAGTCGTATTGCGCTGCTTAGTACCGCGGATTGGTACGTCACGCTTCTTAAGCAGACGACTATGTTCTTCAATGAGATCGCCATGGTTCCAACACACCGTAACCTGCTACACGAGTTCTCGCACACCGAAGTTGCGGCTTACTCCAACCCCTCTGAGAAGCAAGCTATCATCACTTTCCTTGACTCCAACGCAGATCAATACACCAAGGACAAGGTTAAAACTCTTGAGGGTCTGTTCGGCAGCAAGGACGTTCCGCAAAACAAGAACATTGAGTTCATCAACATTGATCTCAACCAGGACAACTTCTTCAAGAAGTTCTTCTACGGCCACTTCTTTACGGTCTACGTGGCGTATTACTTGGGTATTCACTCGGATGTGGAGGGACGAGATTTGATCTCGATTGCGGCGAAGAACCCGTGGTGGAGCCAGCGCAACATTGAGCTGCACCCCAAGTGTGTTGATATTCCCGCTGAGCTCAAGGGGTAGATGGGCTATGTCCTGATGGAGATGAGTGCATTGCAGGGTGGGGGGATAGGCGATGGTTTCTCACTTTTCAACAAAGCGAGAACTGTCAAACAGGAATTGGTTAATGTCTTCCGCACAGCTGTCACACTCTGTCATTCTCTTTGGTGAATTGAAACATGTATAGTCGTTCCTTTAACTAGTTTCAATATAGTAATAACATTCCTTTGACTCTGAGATGCTGACTGATTCACTACACCGAGGTCTCTTTGGAGGTGGCGGGGCAAATCCTAGTCCTTTTTCCCTTGTCATATTTAACAGTCAACGTATCCATCTCATGTGAAAACCTGCATGGGTATCTTTGTGGACAGAAGATACCTAAAATCTAACCTTCCTTATATCCCGTAAACACTTCATGAAAATCTCAGACCTCGCAATAAGCTGTGTGGCCGAGTCGAACTGAAAAGGCCAGTTGCGCGCTTGACTTGAGTTCCACGCTCTATTTTCTGCAATTATCTACATAATGCGCTTCTGAAATATCGACTTCATATGCAAATACATATCCATCAACCACGCTGCAAACACCAGGATAGTCATAACAGTAGCAATCCAGGATATGGCGCTGGATTCTAGTTCTTCTCCGATATACACCGTAGCAATCGTGAACCCAACATTCGGAAAGACAATCGCCCACCAAGGAAGCGCAAAGCTCATCTGCTGCTGAGACTTATCCCCGCGGAGTTTTGAAACTAAAATGGGCACGTGCGCAACCGCGGCAATTGCGAAAAGCCAAAAGGTAAATAGCCAGAGAAATATTCCTACCCACAACGCCATGATGTTCAGCGTCTCTGCTGCGGTGGGATGCTTCGCGAAGTATCCGTGTCCATCCGGGATTGCTTTTGCGCAGCCGATCAGGGCTATGATGGTATAGCCTGCAGAGCCCACGGAGATGAAGAGGCCTGGTCTTAGATTGACTGAACCGAGGCCGTTGACAAGAAGATTGCCGACGAAGTGGGGAAGAAAAAGAAGACATAGGATCCAGCCGAGACCCTCGAAAGCAACGCCGGCAACGATGATGGGCATTCGTTCTGATGGAGGTTGATCAGCCGCGATTACCGACGCGACAGTTCCGGTGAGCATAGCGTTGTAAATCATCAGAAACATTGGAGAGCTCATACTACCCGGCGCAAACGGTGCGAGAGAAAACATAACCACAAAGATAACAACGTTATACGTCAGCGTAATAGCACCATAGATCCAAAAGAGAACCCGAACGGTATCGACAAGCCATGACCCAGCGTGAGGAACACCAAAACTCTGTATCCCCATGATGATCGTCGCCATCGAAAGCCACAGCGAGCCTGTAAAGTACGCTTCAGGCGGTTTCGTCACAGATTTGAGTAAGCTAGCTGGTCTCCGAACAAACCGACAAACCATTGCTGTGCAAAAGAGGATAAACAGAATGAGGTTGAGAATAAAGACTACGACTCCAATGGTATGTAAACCGCGGAATGAATACGGGCTCTTTGATAGCATCAGGGCCACACCGCCTGTGGACTGCGTGCAGGTGAAGTTGCCCCATGTGAAGCGATCGACCAGTGAGACGGCGCGTTCATTTTTAGGTTCAGGATTGTTCGGCTGGGTGGCGGTTTTGGGGAGCTCGTCTTGCGGCATGGCGAGTCTGTGGTAATTGAAGGTAAATCATGGGTTGATGAGGGAGAATGAAAGATGGCGTTGGACGTTGGAAATTAGGAGGGGTAGCTTGGCGCGTGTGTTGAAGTGAAGTCAAGTCAGTATTTATATCCGTGCCGGACCAACACGCGGGAGGGAAGGATTGTGGGTCCAAGACGCCGAGGCATTTTAAATGTCAGATCTTGAATTTGATCTTGGTTTTGTTGCTCGGCCAATCGGGTTTTTAGAAATAGTATCCACGACGACACTTAATCTCGCAAGAGATAAAAGAATCTGGGGTATCGAAAGACTTCTTACTCAATTAAAACTCTGCTTCGAGCTCGGGAAAATCTTAATATGACCAGAGCCATGCTACCTTGACTGATAACACATATAGTAAGTATATAATACCTAGTAGTCTTGCGGCATGGCGACTCTGGGAAAGCATGGAATGACTGAAATTGGCTGATCGAGAGAGAGTGGAAAGGGCAATGAGAGAGATTGAGAGAGAGGCAACTTGGCGCATCATTGAAGCGAAATCAGTATTTAATCCGTGTCGGGCCAACGCGAAAGACCAGTATTAGTACATAGTACTATAGCTATCTATAGGTAATTAATAATACAGTATTATAGTTAAATAACTTTATGGTTAAATAACGAAACGTAGGTAATCCATATTTTGGAGATCTAGGATATTATTTAAATATAACAGTAAATGATAGAAAATATATCATTCAGGCGTTTGTTGTGTTAATGCTGGCTCAATCTAGTTATGCGCAAATGCGGAAAACGAAGAGAAGTCTTTCTCAGCCGCAGCGTTCTGGTCTGTCTGACCTCTCACTGGCTAGCTATGGGCAACCGTGCGTAGGACCTGATTCGGCTATCCATTGGGTTCAAATACAATCAATACCCCGCATTCATTGACAATCAGTTCACCGACTTCACTGCTCTTCGTCGTATCCACTTGGTTAAAACAGGCTCAGCTACAAGCTACCATGGCATCCCCTTTAAGCCCTCTAGAGCCAGATGAAGAATCCGAGAACCTGCCCACGGACCAGCTATATCCAGCACCTTTCGACTTAACTGGTGATGTAACGAAAGGCTCAAAACACGAAGTAACAGATTGCATCCCGACGAGCTCCGCGCCACAAAAAGGGAGTTCTTATCTGACATCTAAAGAATCGAAATGGAATTTTCCTTCATCCTCGTCCCCAAGTGGGACACAGGGTTCCAGTAGCTTCTCGTTACTAGCGCCACCAAGAGTTTGGGTGCCACCAAAACTTCGCACGGCAGGGAAGGCGTCTGTCTTCTGTCCAGATTGCGGTCGAGGCTTCCGACGGATGTTGATTATGAGAGTAAGTTAAGGTAACCTTAATATTACATCAATAACATCTGTATAACACTAAGCTATTTATAGGCACATCAAAGGAATAAAGGCTGCAGGGCACGAAGTGAGAAAGAAAAAGAACATTCAATGCCAGAGGCGATAAGGAGGGACGACTCGACCAAGGACTCGGATCAAGAGATACGTGTTTCCACTGTCGATCAGTTTGCACATGATGATTCCGGCATATACCCATCGGACAGCATACCAATTCTGACTCAAAGCCGTGAAGGCCAACCTCTATCTCAAGATGAAATCCAATCACTGAAGGCAATGACCAAAACAGAAAATGTTGATGATTCTCATCGGTATCTCAACACACTGCCTTCTCCGAAGCCTGAACGATCGCATGCGCCTTCGGAAGAACTGGATGACACAGATTCTTCCCAAAAGACTGACAGCGACGAAACATCTTCCACCACGGATATTTACATCGATAATCACAAAAGCCAGATTATTGACAGCATTGTCTTTACTGTGATGCAGTGGTTGCGTTCAAAGTTGGACGTGTGGCGTAAGAATGCCGGTGGCAATTCCAACACCGCATCTGGGATATCAGAAGCACTGTCGGGCTCACATCATCGCACTGGGTCGTCCAACTCCAACAATCGTGGTAACAAAAAGAGAAAAGCAGCGGAAAGGGATGGTCACGACACAGACAACGAAGACGAAGGTGACAATAGAGAAGACTCGCGGAGCAGTGGTGTGTCCATACAAGGGCATGATGAACCAAAGTACGCTTGTCCATACTTTAAGTACAATCCAGCCAAGTATAAAGACTGGAGGACATGTCCAGGGCCTGGCTGGAATGACGTCCATCGAGTAAAGTACTTATCAACAAGTCACCCTTTTGTATCATTTGGCTCTAATATCTAGGTAGGGAACATCTCTATCGGCGTCATAGGCAGCCTCAACATCGTTGCGCACGCTGCTGGCAACCTTTCCTGGACGAGCAAAGCATTATTGACCATCAGAGAACCGACGAACCATACCCGTTGCGAGAAATGGAGTATATTGAGGGTTTTGACGCAGTGCAAGAAAGAAGCCTCAAATCACGAAAGCGAGCTAGCCAAAAGCTCTCGGAGATCGAGAAGTGGAGGCGAGTTTTCAATATTCTGTTCCCGCACGTGCTGGAAAACGATATCCCGTCTCCATGTAAGTTTACCTCGCACAACAAGAGCGCGTCCTGAATCTTCATAGCGCTAACCGCTGTTAGTCTATGACTACAGCCAAGTGTCACAGAAGGAGGATTCCTGCCACCCCGAACCTGGCTATCTGGCACAATGTGAACAGTATATGTTGAGAGAAGTACCACAGCGTCTTCGACAGGCTTTGGGGAGGGAGCTAGACCGAGACATGACCATTGTGGAAGAGAACCTGAGGCGAAGAGCTGGTGACTGGGTGAAGACTCTGCTGGAGGAGGCATTCCAAGAACTGAGACAAATTCAGCGCCTGGGCAGCCCAGCTCAACGGCCTGAAGCTGGCAACGATATATCTGCACCAGCTCAACGACCCCAGCTTCCAACTTCTGAGCTGCCTAGCGTTGAGGGTGCTAACTTACATTTTGAGGAAGAGGGTGAAGCGTGGCTAGATACTTTCGACCTCGATTCTTTTGATCCATCCTCTATTCTTGGGGAACTGCAATCCTCGTTTGATACCGGTGAGTTGATTGAAGATCTATTAAGGCCGGGGGAGGATGGTGCTGGAGAGGCCACGAAACAGTCTGATTCCGGATATGTATCAAATAGTCCTGGATAGTTTAGGACCACTGTACCGACTTGCTCGGTCCGGTTATAGCAACCAACTATTACCCAGCTCCAATAGTTTCAGCCCTTCGATGAATAATTGTTGGTAGATGATCGCTTGACTAGGTACTTTTCTCAAGTTTGATCTCATGTAGGGACACGGCCATTGCATAGATACGATTTAGTTCGTAAACAATCTCGGGCAGCAGCATCCCCTTGTCTTATTCTATTTCACTTTCCGTACCCTTCCCCCCTCCCCGTACTCCTCGCCAAGAGGTTCCGCCGTATCAACTTCAAAAATAATCTTAATAACCTCTGGATATCTATCTGCAGGACTTATTTTAGTATAAAACTTCAGAGCCTTTACAAAGAACTCGGGCTCGTTCATCTTTGCTTCTACTGTATGCTCTCTAATACTATCTAAAATTGGCATATTAATCACACCATCTTCAACGTTTCCTTCTATTTGCTACCGCGCCCACACAGCATCGCCCGTCCAGAAACCGACATCTATCTCCAAGGATAAGTTCAACGCCACGCACTAAGGAATTCCGCACATTGCGAGGACAGTAACATTCGAACCATACTCTGCATTCACATCACCGATGGACCCAAGCTTGCCGTCTCCAACGGAAGCGAATGCGACCTCGCTTTCCCAAGAGACTCTCGTGTTTGTTGGAGATAAGACATTCGATTCTTCATCTGTCACATACCAGGCGTCCTCAAGTGCGACGTTATTCACGATAGAGCCTTTGTGCTGTATTCTGGAACCATCTTTGCAGCTAGACCACTGTCTATCGCTGCGTTCTCAGCCCTCGAGAAGTCGGCTTTTGGCCGAATTTCGGCCATAAGTGGTTAGAAGATATCATCTAAAAATGGCTTATAGCTGAGTGAGATACCAAGATCCACGGTTTCTTTGCTGTGTTTGCCATTTTGCAGAAGTTCGTGCAACAAGATGTAGTGAGTGTCGCGTGTCGTGACCTGAACAAGATGCAGATGAAAGTAGTAAAAACTCGAAAAGTTTGCTGTACCTTGTGGGTAAGCCGCGATATTTTAGCTATATAGAGAATTTAAAGCGGAGTTAGTTTCTCATCAAGAGCGGGCTAAAATTATTACGAACTAGAACTGTATTTCTGCTAAACCCCTAGCTGGAACCTAATTTGAGACCCCGAAGTTCCTCAATACGGTAAGGAAATAGAAACAACAAAGCGCGAGTTTTAAGCATCTACGGTGACCAGGTAAGATGTGGTATGAGATCGACTGCCACATCGGCTTACATCGCCAACATTCTATACAGTGACACACATCACAATCGGGTACGGGTTGCGCTGCACATTGAACGGGTTGTCGTTGACAACTCAACTTACTTTACGTAACTCAACCAAGATCGTTAAAACTTTGTGGGGCGCCCCTGGCAATGGCTCGAGATTGATCACCCCAGCCGAGGATTCCAGTAGTGAATCATAGGAGACCATAAAATCAGCAAGACTTAAAGGACACGGTGAACACGGTTAACATCCCACAGGTTTTGGCGATCAGTCAAACAACAGAGTACGTTGGATGTCCCACGGATAGCGTATTAACATATCTCAAAGATCTGCTCCGGAGACTGGGGTCCCTCGCCCCGCATGATGCCGTATATGAATCCATACCCTCTCATCAAGAATCGATCACCGTGTGGTCGAAGGATAAACGGGTATGTGCTTCCAAAGGGGACAGTTACTATATCCCCAGGGTTAGTTGTCGAAACGCAACACCCAATCATTCCCTTTTCCGTGATGAAGATGCTTGAGTCAGGATAATTAAAGTCCCAAACTGGCTTGCCAAATTGATACCCATCCGCGTGCTCGGCCTCCTTGGATAACTCTGGTGGGATATACTGCTGATAAGCCTGCTCGTCGAGGACAATTCTAAGATATGACACAAAGCTTTGCATCAGAGTCCTCTCCTCGCCAGGGTTACTATCTTCATTGAGGCCGAATGACAATGAAGTCGCAATTGCAGTGAGTTCATTCCTACTGTAGACTTGGCTTGGTCGGCTCCATCGTAAATTCTCGAGGATCCTGCGCCACACATGCCCTAGCTTAACTCGTCCCTCTTCCATCTTCATGTTGGCGTTACTAAAAATGCTTTCATTGTAGGTTTCGGAAACCTTGATCGAATCAATAAGAACACCACGAAGAGCCAGAATCCTTGACTCGGCATTAATGCTCCACGTCGGTTTAGAGTCAAGTGATGGTCTCCAGGGAAGTGCTTTACCAAACCTGAAAGGGTTTCGAAATAACATTGCCCGATCCCATCGGGGCACCCAGGATGGGTGATCGGTGCCTGGAGCGTAGAGTAACACATCTGTGTTTTGCATGTCGGCGAACGCAGCAGCGACAGAGTCCATATAAACCTCCACCGTTGATTTGTCATAGTCAGGGTAGAGGAGCTCACTGCCACGTGTGATACTCATCAAACCATGGAGACCATATATCATATCTCTTGGGTCAGTGCTGGAAAAGTTTGATGCCAGATACAGCATGTATAGCCAGTTCTTGGGCTTCCGTAGGCGCTCTGTAGTAGCCGTAGCAGCCCACCAGCATTTGGTGTCCGTAAATCCGTAGGCTTTACTAAACGCTGGCTCCATGATGATATAACCGGCGACCAGTTCCACCTGATCCCATTCGATTGTCGAATGACCACAATGGACAAGTCGAGACTGATTGGCGTTGATTTCTTGGATGACCCAAACCCGAGTGAAATAGGTGTGAGAATACATCCAAGCCAAAGACTTCCACATGTCTTTGGTGATGGCCTTGATTTCATTTGGCAACGGTATTAGGCTTCTGTTCTGATAGACGACCTCGTGATACACATTCCCACGAGCGCTCAGCCCCTTAGTTGAGATTCCAAGCTTTTGACAAAGGAATTCGGAAATTAGGCGAATTGAGTTGATAGCACTCTCTGCATCATTTTCTGGTGTATCTGGCCCGAGCCAGATTAGAACTGTCTTGGCCTTTTCGTAGATCTTCCGCATTTGTTTCACTTGAGCGTTGCGCTCCGATACATGGGACTGGTCGATGCTGGGCGATTAGGCAGGTTAGCAACGACACTGAGACGTTACCTTGGGAAAAAAAAAAAAAAAAAAAAAGAATAGTTGGTTTATTCAGTTCGTCTCTTTGTCTGCCAAAGGAGGAGCCGAACAGTAAAACAACGTACCAAATAGCATCTGCCCACAGATATCTTGACTTGTCTCGTTGTCTGAAGTGACCGAGTGAATTGTATAGATTCTGAGTGACCTTGAGCCTTTTACCGTGGCATATTATATAGGCCTTCTGATTCAGGTCTCCCCATACATAGGAAATGGCTTCATACTCGGGGATGCTAGCATCGGACCAAGAGACTGGATGAACACGGCACTCGACGGGGTCATTGTCATCACCGGGGAGAAGCTCCACGATCCGGAATGAGCTTTGCGTGCCAAGCTCTTGGTACGAATATCCAAGTTCGTGTTCGGTCATGATGCTAGTAGCGGGTACTCCAAGAGTGGAGAGTTAGACTTGTCGAGGACTAGACAGATATGTCACATACTTCGGGCCGACCCGCTCATCCACGCATGCAATTGCGTTATTGAAGACCTATAACGTAGCTAAACCTCAAGATCATATAACACAAACTTGGCATTCAAAATAAGGACTTTAACGTGGGAACTGAAGTTTTAAAGTTGATCGATTTAATCTTCTGTTACATGTGTTACAGTGAGGCATTTTTAACCTTCCCTCAACATCCTCTGTGCTCCTCAGTTATCGGCGGGCGGGGTTATGACTGCCTGGTTGGCCTGATAACATCAGGCCACCACCTTAGGTTATTTTTAGACCATCAACTTACCCCGCCTTCTCAATAAGTACATCCAAACTTGATAAACCATACGAGTTCAATTACCAGCAAACTGAACCACGATGGCTTCCACTACCCGCTTCAGACTCGTCTTCAACGTGCCCACATTATCGTTATCTAAATGTAAAGAGGCCATTTTCGCTGCTGGAGCAGGTCGCTATCCCGGCCCGGGTAACTACACCGAGTGTTGTTGGACCGTCATAGGGACGGGCCAGTTTCGCCCAGGCGATGCTGCCAAGCCACATCTGGGCGAAGTCGGCAAGCTTGAGGAGGTCGAAGAGGCAAGGGTCGAAACTATTTGCGTGGGCGAGGACGTTGCAAGAAATGCTGTCAAAGCTCTGAAGAGGTAGGCGCTTTCACTCGCTCATAACATTAGGCACTGCTAATGCTTCTTAGTGCTCATCCCTATGAAGAGCCCTCTTATTCTGTCTACCGACTAGAGGACTTCTGAAAGGGAGCCAGCTAAAGCGATTTGTTGACAGGCTGGACGGGATCCATGGTAGTAGAGCAAGGCCGGCTTAAATAGCAGCTGGAAATAACATAATAAATGTATACCATAGGATAAGAGAAGTCGAAGTCGTATGGGCAGAAAGGAAAGAAGCGAGACCTAGGATGAATAGCCTATATCAAACGCCTCCTAGAATCCTACGAGTTCAATTGCCGATCTGGGAACTTACGTCAGCTGACATGCCCGCCCAATGTCAGCATGGCCTCTTATTCTGACAAGTCATCTCTTGGAATTTCGCTGCTTTTGTAGTTACTTAAAATCTAAAGAATATGCCTCGCAAAAGTATCTCTAATGTCGTGATCGCTGGTGTAAGTTTGTCTCCTTACATATAAAGCCCGCGCTGATATCTACAGGGCACCGGGCGTCTCGGTCCACCAACCGTCAAACATCTTCTCAAAAATGGCTTCAAAGTCAGCGTGCTTACTCGCAATCCATCTTCTGCAAAACTTCCCCCCGACATCGATGTTATAGAAGCAGATTACACATCAGCCGAGACTTTGACACCAAGCCTTGTAGGTCGCGGATTCGATGCCATCGTTATCATTCTCAACCGCCTTGCCTACGATGCATCCGTTGTCACGATGCAAGCAGCCGTTAACGCTGGTATTTATCGCGCCATTCCCTCATTTTTTGGTGTCTCGCTTGATAATCCTGAGATAGCCAATATGCCGTTCATGAAGACCAAGCTACCTGTTCTGAACGACGTCTTGGCAAAGGCTGAGAGGGGCGAAATTACCTACACAGGTATCAATACCGGCATGTTCCTTGACTGGGTGCTTGATGAAGATATCTTTGTTGGTTTATCGGGCAAGGCACCGACTCGCGTTGCGGACGGTGGAGACATCCCCATGTCAGCTACTGCTCTTGATGACATCGGCAAGGCCATCTCCTCCGTGCTTTTGAGGCCTGATGAGACCGTCAATAAGTTATACTATATTCACACAGTCGTCATGACACAGAATCAGGTTTTGGGGTATGCTCGTGAGGCTGCTCCAGGCACGGAATTCGAGGTTGAACAAGTTGATACGAAGGTGTTGGTCGAAGCTGCGTGGAAGCGGTACAACGAAGGAATACGAGACCGAGTTTCAGTGAGGGACTTTGTTATTAGGGCGAGTTATGGTATGGGGAATGGTTTCTTCCCAAAGACTGATAACGAGTTTCTGGACATCAGACAGTGGAGTAATGAGGAGCTGAAGGAGGAGATATTTAGGCGCATGAAGGCCAATCCGCCTGATGGTGTCAAGGCTCGGGAAGAGTAACTTCATACTAGGTTCAGACCATCAAACCATACTTTTTCGGTCCCCAATCCCCACCGCCCTGATCTACCAAGCTAGTCCTTCTTTGTCTCCTCCATCTCGTATAATTGCTCAAATAGTTCCACGCCACGTTTTCCTGACGCCTCGCTCAGTTCGGACAATCGCTTCCTCAATGTCGAGTATCGATCCACCTCTGCCGGTTCTTTGTAGTCAATATAGTCAATATAGTCTGCAAAAGGATTCTGAAATGATGGTTTCTCCCGCTGTAGCTTACGTTCGCGGAACGAGAGTAACAACAACGCCTTATCATCCTGATCGAAACCTGGAAAACATTTCTCTGCAATGTCTAGTGCACACTGCACGTCCGCTTTTATTGTTTTCTTCGTGAATTGCCATAAGCAACGAAGTGTCTTGACATAATTTGTCCACTGAGTTCTTACGTCGGCCTCACGGTCCACATCGTTGATATTGAACTCTGGATATAAATCCCACAGTCCAGCATTTTTCAGACCTCGCAAGGATAAGTTGCAAGAGCGCTTCTCAATTTGAAGGACGCCCTGGGAAAGGTACTCTCCGTTATCATAGTCGTTTCTGTTGAATCGAAAATCACGGAAGCTGTTTTCTTTATCCGATAGTTCTGCATCCTTGAAGGAGTTAAGTAACGACTTGTCCCTTGCAAACTGCCCGAGTGGGAATTTCGATGTATGAACAGCGCAGATGCAAATATCGCCCGGGTGACTAAACCACGTTTTGCAGAATCTCCAATTTGCAAATTGGATGACAAACATGAGAGAACTGCTCCATGAAACGAGGTTATCGGTGACGCTGCTACTGAAAGGACCCTTATCTAAATGCTGGTGTAGCATTTGTGAAGCCTCTTGGTAGTCCATCGAAAAAATGTCAATCTTGTGGCGGTTCGCTTTGTCGTCCTCGCTCAGTATGGAAGCGATGATATCTTCGGCGTTGGCACCCGTGCTGTTGTTGTCCCATGCTCGGAAAAGGTACCTTGGGATTTTAGTTGGAGGCTTCATGACAGAGTCATCCATGGGTTGAAACAGTGTCGGGCCACCGGGGCAGTTACAAAGTGATCTGGTCCAGAATTTGATCCAATTTTCCCTTTTGTCTAGCTTCTCTACCCCTTTGCAAGTGTCAAGATAATCATCCGGATTAAGCTCACCAGTAGAGCTCACAGCTTGGTGATAACATCCCTCAGCGACTTTCCATAGGATATTCTCATTTTGGGCTTCTCTCATAATTTTCTCCACGATTTTCTCGATGGGGTTTTTGAAATGTTCAAGAAGATCCTCTACGCCAAAGAGCGGTTTGTCTCCCAATAAAACTACTAAACCGACAATGCCCTGGGTTGCATTCTTGTTAAACAGCCGTCCAACTGGGCCAAGTTTGAAGGTCGTGGTTTGCGCCAGGTAGAGGGACCAAAAATCTTTGTTTTTGAATACAATTTCAGCAGGAAGCAACTTGATGACATTGGTCCCGCGCTCTAAATCCGCGACCGCCTCAAACGCTAATATGGCTTCTTCGAGAGATTTGCGATGTTGGCTCTCTCCTTTTTCCTCAGTTATATTCAAAGTATCGATCATACTGGCAACTTTCTCTACCTCGGCCGCAGATGCTTTTTTGTCGTCGTCCATCGTCAGGATAGTTGGTTAAACAGGAAGTCATGGGATAATGAGGTTTGTTGATAATGGGCAGTTCTGCCTTGGTGCGGGGTCTTAAATACGGCTTCTGTTATGCAAGGCGTGCAGATGCAAATGAGCCAATGGAAAGATGAGTTTCAAGCCATTGGTACCGTCCAATGACGCGAGTGTATGCTATCTGTTACAATATTCATATCCTACTACCATTCCATGCGGAAATGAATACAATCATAGATAGCTACAACGCAATACGCTTTTGTTTCAGAAATGACCGAACTTGCTTCTGCTCATGAGTCGAAGACAAACATATCCCCGATGAAATCCATGTTCTGCAAGTGAGCGTCTTTCTTAGCCTCCTCTGACAAGTTCTCACCCAGCCTTTGGTCAAATTCTTCTTCCGTAATCTTCAATAGTGCCCTGTAACGACAAACTTCGTCGGGTTCAGGAAATTCCGTGTTGAAAAAATCCGCCAAGTCGCCTGGGTTATACGATCAGATCTCCAACTTCAACGGGCAATGGGGTAAAATACTTACACATCGAAAGTGAGCGGCGTTGGCGAAACGCCATGAGCAGCAAGATCACATCCCACGCATCAAACCTCTTCATGAGACCTGTAGCTATTTGATAAGCCAAGAAGAACTCGTCGAATGATGTGTCACATTCCCCTTTCCAGCTGGATCGAAGTTCCAAGACTCGATTTGTCCATGATCCTCTCGCCGCCGGGTCTGCAAACTCTGGATATAGTTTAAATAGGTCGAATTTTATGAGGTCTTGTAGAGAGAAGACGGAGGATCGACCGCCGTGATCAATCACTCCCTGGGAAAGGTACTCCCCGTTATCATACTCTGAATTTTCAAGCCGAAGCCAATTCGAATTCGGGTGGGCGTATGTATCGAGTAGCCACATGTCTCTTGCGAACTGCCCTCGAGGAAATTTCCTGGTATCCACAACACAGATATAAACATTGGAGGTTGGGGTATGGCCGACATGGGACCTCCATATAGCGTACTGAATGGCGTTCATAAAAGAACTAGTCCAAGAGACGAGGTTATCCCTTACATCTCCATTACTGGACGGTCCACTTCCACCAAAGCAGTTCTTTTTCTCGAGGTGATCGTACAGCATGTTTGAAGCTGTGAGATCACTCAAGGAAAAAAGATTGACCTTTGGTGCTGGCGCTCCGTATGGGACAAAGCTGTGATCTGATGCGAAGTCGGTATCAGAGTTCAGCCCTGAGCTTTTTGAGTCGTAGACTCGGAACAGATACCGTGGAACATCGTCGAAACATGGATGGATTGTGGCTGTAGGAGAAGCGCCTACGGGATGAAACAGTGTTGGCCCCAAAACACAGTTGTTCAAGGTCCGGATCCAGAAGTCGTTCCATTCATTTCGTATCCCAGCGTTCCACTCCTGGTCAAGTTCTTCTCTCTGTTCGATCGCAAGAGGATGATTTGGCATCCTGGTGCGACTGTTTCTGGTTCTAGACCCGAGCTATTTGACTGGTACGTCCAGTAATGCTCAACCTTGGCCTGTTGCATACAATAGAAGTCGGGATCCAGCGAGCCTGAGGGACCCCTAGCTTGGTTGTAGCATTCCTCGACAATTCTCCATTCACTTTCAAGACGATCATCGATCTTGTCGAGCGTGGCGCGTGCGATGTCATCGAGTTTGGCCTCAAAGTGCTTCAGGAGTCCGTCGACATGGCGTCCTCGAGGAACAGTACGCGAAGTGATGATCTTAACCAGTGATCGATCAATAGCGCCAGTAACGCTTTGAGCTGATTTCGTGATGCGGTTGACGTTCGCGCGTACCTTGAACAGTTCTTCTTCGCTAGCTGTATAGACGACGTCGGGGTCGTTAAGCAGAGCTACGAGTCGTGCTCCACGAAGCTGCGCGGATGCGACGGCTTGATTGAAGTCGCTTATGGCGTCTTGAAGCTCTGATCGGGGATTGACAGGGCTGTCGTCGACAATGCGCAGGGCATTGATGCGAATGTTGATCGGATCCACCGCATCTTCGCATTTGGTCCCCATTGTGACCGAGTTGTGAGTGTGCTGAAGCCGAGAGGCTGATGTTCGGTGTTAGGATGTCGTGATGCAAAATTGTTGGTGGATTCCTCGCCTAGAGAAGACGGAAATGGCTAGACGAACTTAAGCCTAGCGCATATTTCAGCACCTTCCGACGGCATTGACAACACAAGTCGCCATCTCCGAGCCTTAATTAACAGCAAGACTATAGTGCTTCTTATTTAATATGCATATAAAAGGGCAAAAAACATACAACACCGGGGATTCGCTGGTCGTCACCGACCCAACTACTAATCCGGCGCTTCGAAGCTTGACTCTGGGGGAGCAGACGGGACCCCGTATTTTCTTCGAGCTTTGGTCGTATGTGACAGTCCACGCCGCAAAATCAGAGATAACATAAGGGAAATCATGATTTAAGGATACTATTCTCCTAAAGTTGGAGAATTGTGAAGAACAAGTCTGCAGGAAGCGATATCTGTATCGCCAAGTGCGATATGAACATGGAGCAGGAATGGGAATGGGATGTTAAAGACGAAATATCATGTCATGCTGATGAAGAATTCTGGGTGAGTGAACGCGATGAGGATTTTAGTGACCAATCTGGTATCCTACGGCGGTAGCCACACGTGGTGCGCCACAAGCCCTTCAGCCACTGTCACCGTTGCCTGTCGACTTCCTGGGAAGTCGCTCGGAGGCGGCCTTCCCGGGAGGCCGGGGGGGTTGCGCATGAGTCATACTCTTCCAACTCATGTTGTACTAAAATCAGGTTGAGTAACACGGCTGTAAAGGTCTGCCAATCCCTCTTTTCTCCGTCAATACATGAATGGCATAGCATCTTTGTATCATCAGCTAGCAATATGTCAGCAAATAACCCCAAACCCCAGCCACCCCAGTCTGAACTCAAGACGGCAAAGGGTACTCGAGACTGGGTTGGCCGTGACCTTCTATTGCGCGACCACATTTTGTATGCTTGAACCATCTCATGCACTTCACCCGTCCCGTTGCCTCCGTCAGAAAGCTAATTGAGATTCAGTCAGACAATCAGCGACGTTTTCAAGCGTCATGGCGGCATTCCCTTGGACACGCCCGTCTTCGAGCTCCGGGAGGTCCTGGCTGGGAAGTACGGTGAGGATGCCCGACTCATCTACAATGTCGAAGACCAGGGAGGGGAGCTTTTATCGTTGCGATATGACTTGACGGTTCCGTTTGCTCGTTGGTTAGCCATGCACAGCAACGTCAAGCAAATCAAGCGCTACCAGATCGCCAAGGTATACCGTCGAGATCAGCCTGCCATCTCTCGTGGCAGACTTCGAGAATTTTATCAGTGCGATTTTGACATTGCCGGTGTGTATGACGCTATGATCCCCGATGCTGAGATCCTTCGCATTATTGTCGAAGTGTTTAGAGCACTCAAGCTCGGCATTGTCATCAAACTTAACCACAGATGCATCCTCGACGGCTTATTTACCGTTGCTGGCGTTCCCCAAGAAAAGATCAGGCCCATCAGCTCAGCAGTAGACAAGCTGGACAAGGCTCCGTGGGATGAGGTTAAGAAAGAAATGGTGGACGAGAAGGGTCTGGCGGAGGAGGTTGCCGACAAAATTGGTGAATACGTCAGGCGCAGTGGCGGTTTGCGTGAGATGATCGATACCCTCAAAGGGGACCAAGAGCTGTCAGCAAACGAACAAGTCCAAAGTGGCCTGGCCGACATGGACCTTCTCGCCCGTTATCTCGAGGCAATGGACGTCATCGAAAGTGTTTCTTTCGATCTTTCACTCGCACGTGGCCTCGACTATTACACCGGGTTGATATACGAAGTCATCACGACTACCTCGGGTCGATCCAATCAAGTCGGCAGCGTTGCCGCTGGCGGACGCTACGACGGCCTTGTGGGCAGGTATGGCAAACAGACCGTCCCTTGCGTTGGTCTCTCCTTTGGAGTAGATCGTGTCTTTACCATCTTGGACGCTCGACAAAAGAAGAACACCTCAGATCTCAAGAGCGAGGCCGATGTGTACGTCATGGCAGCTGGCGGGAAAGGCTTTGATGGTCTGCTAGCTGAGCGCATGGAGGTGGCTCGTCAGCTTTGGGACGCAGGCATTAGGGCCGAGTTCACTGCCAAAGTCAAGCCCAAGATGCTTCAACAGTTCAACGCTGCCAAAGAAGTGCCTGTTGCCGTAATTCTTGGTCAAGACGAAATGGAAGCCGGCCAGGTTAGGCTGAAGGATGCCCGAGCCGGTGACGGGGATAAAGTCGAGAAAGATCGAGGGCGACTTGTTTCTAGAGAAAATCTGGTTGAAGAGGTGACGAGTCTTTTATCAAAGATAGCACTAGAGGAAGGTCAAGATTAGAAACTGGTGAGGGTTTGGAAGTTGGTACAAGATGCGCGAAGCTTCGTCTCTAATTCTGGAGGCACGAGTCGCAGAAAATGGCTATCCATAAACACAAAGCAAGAACTTGACGGTACCCCGTATTCTCTTCGAGCTTTGGTCGTATGTGACAGTCAACGCTGCAAATTCACCTCAAAAATGTTGTCAAGTAATGCAAAATTATGATTCAAGGCTGCTATTCGCCTGAAGTTGGAGAAATATGGATATGAGTCCTGCCCTCGACCAAGACCGATACCCTAATACGTCCATCCTTATCCGCTTTCACTGTCTTGCCCAGGTAACTGTATGTCTGACCCGGACCAAGACGAGAGATTCCAAGCTCGAAGACACCTGCATCAGCTGAGGGATAGAGAACCAGTTCCAAGTCCTCCGATGTATGAGACCTTGCTTTGGCGATAAGGACTCCAGGATATGGTACTTCTGAAAGAATGGGACCTCTCAAAGCCGTTCCAGACGGGCCCTAGGAGTGTTGTTAGATGATATTACTTGACCAATGATGATGATGGGACACATACCTTCTGGATCATCCGATGATATGCTCCAGGGCGGATAATGGCAGCCGTTAACGCCGCCTGATTCATCAAACACGACGCATTCTCAAGGTCAAGATGCTGAGATCCTGTTGGAGCTGTCTTAACACCCCATGCATTCTCGAATTTCTCCACACAGGCTTCTTTCAACTCCTCATCACCGTATTCACCTGCAGCGATGGCAAGTTGAGTGTACATAGCATAGTCATTTGACCGATAATTGCCTGCGTCAATCTTATCCGCTCCCACCAGTCCAGTCAGCGAAAGTTCCTTCGTCTTCGTATCGAACTGAACTGTCTCATTCCGAATGATAGCCCAGAGGCGTCTAGAGAAGTTGCGGAGGGGCCCGCATCCCATCATGATGGCGGCCAAGTCTCCGGCTGCACCGCACAGACCAGGAATGGTGAAGCCTGTCAACTCGGACCGTATAGTCAAGACACTACCGCTAGTCTCCGTGAAGTTGGTGTTCAGTGATTCTTCGAAGATGGGTAACAGGACTTCAGTGGACTTTGTGCCAAAGACTCGATCGTAGAGAACTGCTCCTGTCATGCCTTGCAGATTGCACATGACGTAGATCCAATTAGGCTCACACGAGATGAGACAGTATGGACTAGCAGACCATTGCCGCACGAGTGTTTCCTGAAGGTCATGCAGGCTGTATCTGTAGGAATTATTGTCATCAATGTTGAAGACCAGACTTCCAGGTTCAGTATATCTCATGTCGCCTGTATTGGCGGTGTAAAGCATGACTCCCTGCAGTAGGAACCCCGTGACCATGATATTGTCTTTCTTAACGGGATCCCAGTCTAGGGAAAACTTGCCGGTCAGAGTTTCCCACTTCCAGAAATTGAGAACTTTCTGAGTCAAAGATCGCTCGATGACTCTTTGGAATGCCTCGTTGACGTAACCGTGGGCGTTTGGGGCGTAGGTGGATTGGTAAAGACCAAGGACAAACATCATCTGGTAGATCTGATATCGAAGAGCTGCAGTTTGATACTGGTCGACGATTGTAAAACCTGACCAGTCATCCAGACTCTGAAAGGCCTGATCGAACAGGAATTGCAGCTTTCTCAAACTTTCAATGCTCAGTTCTTCATCTTCCTCTCTTTTGGAAGCTGCGGCGACAAGTCTGTCTGTCTCGGCAGCCTGGCGCAGAATGAATTCGTTTCTCGCCGTTCTCTTCTTATAGCCCCGTTTTCTCTCAGCCCGTGATGACATGTTTGCGTACAGGAAACCTGCAAAGAGAATACCAGGAGCCCAATATCCTGAGTTCTCCCAGACCGCATCTCCTGTAGTGAAGTAGGCGCCGAGGATAGACAAGCCCCAGACGAGGAGAGGGAACAAGATTGCTCCAGCACCAAACCACTATTGTTCCAAGTCAGTAACTAACGGTCTGAAAAGAATCTAATATGGAGAGGAGGCTGGCATACCGCAAAGAGAGCGAGGGGGGTGCTAGCCCAGGTCAGCACGAACAAGATACTGCCAAGTACATTGGCGCTCGCGAGGTATCCAGCTCCAGGGAAGATAAGCCCGAGAGCTGCAGCTTTGTATCTCGGTGCGATCTCAACATAGTTCTGGAAGAAGATTCCGAGGGCAGTAAGAGCCAGGGCAATCCACACGCCGAGCGTGCGTGCCTGTACGTTCTTGCGATGAGGACCAGAGCCAACGTTTGGCGGAATAAGATCTTTCACATATGGTCCTGCACGTGTCAGCAACTTCAACTCTCTTCCACGCAGATTAATTAGCACATACCTGACGTCCCATAGGCTTGTCCATGGTGGGCACTCGACTTCGACAGGCCCATGATTGACGGTGGTAGGAGAGTGTCTTCTGCAAATACAGAATGGAGTTAAACCTGTAGTCTGGAGAAATTTGTCTGCCCGATATGCCTTTCATATCCATTAATCCGGGGTAATATCCGATTACCCCAGAGTTTGCGGGGTTGTGATCGTGGGTTATCTGGTCATTCTTTTCTGACTATCCCCAAGCTAATTGGTATATGTGGGGAGTTTTGTCAGAATTCTATGACAATACACCCTGCAGAATTCTATTGTTGACTTCACTTCGCCAAACAATGTCATTTTGTGCATCCAAGTTCTCTTTCCCTCAACATTTCTCCTCTACTCTTTGTCATAGCTTACACTACTCCCGTCGCACGACCTATCTCCAAGCGCTCCAATGTCCAAAGAAATCACATCCCCACGGCCCTACACCTCCGAAGCAGAATGTCTTCAGTACCATTCCCAACTATTCAAAACCTTCGCCGCCGGAAAAACCAAAAGCATCAGATGGCGAAAATGGCAGCTCAAGCAAATGTGGTGGATGCTCGTCGACAATGAAAAGGCCATCACCGAAGCACTAGCAGCTGATCTCGGACGACACGAGTTTGAAGCCCTGACATCAGATCTCCACGGCTTGAAAACCGATATCCTCGAACATCTCCACCACGTGGAAGAATGGGCAGCCGACGAGCCAGTGTCCTCAGCTGGATTCCTAATGGGAACACTGGGAAAAGCGCGTATTCGAAAAGAGCCTCTTGGTGTCGTTTTAGTCATTGGGGCATGGAATTTCCCCTTCCTGCTTACTTTGCAGCCAGTTATTGCTGCGATAACTGCCGGTTGCTGTGTCGTCGTCAAACCATCTGAGTTATCAGTTGCTTCTCAAAACCTCATGCAAGATCTTGTTGGGCGATATCTCGACCCAGAGGCCATTAGGCTGGTCACAGGAGGACCACAAGAAACGACCAAGCTACTGGAGCTCAAGTTTAATCACATATTCTTCACCGGTTCTACAAAAGTCGCTAAATATGTTGCTGCAGCTGCAGCGAAACATCTCACCCCAACGGTTTTAGAGCTTGGTGGTCAGGGACCAGCGATCGTGACTGCGAAAGCTGACGTCGATCTTGCGGCTAAGCGTATCGCATACGCCAAGTTTCTGAACGCCGGGCAGATTTGTCTCTCGGTTAATCACGTCTTCGTCGATCCAGAGGTTCATGACGCTTTCGTGCAAAGGCTGCATTTTTGGACTCAGCATTTCTCCAGTGGAGAGTCGAGCCATATGTGCAAGATCGTCAACAAACGCAACTTTGAGCGCCTATCGGGCTTGTTGCAGGAGACCAATGGGAAAGTGTTTCAGGCTTCTGGAAAGCGAGGGGATAATACGCTGAGCCCGACAGTTGTTACCAACGTGGCCATAGATGGTGGGTGTCTTGACCTCTCGTGCGATCTCCGTACTAATCCACTTGCAAGACTCGCTTCTCAGTGAGGAGCTGTTCGGTCCCATTTGTCCAGTCATCAAAGCGACGCATAAGGATGCGGTTCGCCAGACCAATAGGTAAGTGAACAGTCATGACTAAGGCGAATCCACTGTCTCTAACATGTAACAGTGGTCCTCATCCACTCGCGATCTATATCTTCAGTTCAGACAGCTCAGAAATCAACTATGGTAAAATCCTCCGTACTGAGGAACAGAATCCTTGCTAACACTGCACGCAGTTCTACAGAACACCATCTCAGGCGGCGTCACCATCAACGATGTTCTAATGCACTATGGCGTACCAGGCGCTCCATTCGGTGGTGTGGGTGATTCAGGCCAAGGCTATTATCACGGCAAATATGGCTTCATGGCCTTTACCCACCAGAGGACCATCTTGGAAATGCCAACTTGGATGGATAAGCTTATGGCATTTCGATATCCTCCTTTCGACATGAAAAACATGAGCAACTTTGTAGTCAAGAACAACTTGGGGTTCCGACGAGGAGAGACGATGGAGGATCAGGCGGTCGGGGGTAAACGATCTTGGCTTTGGGCAGGAATTGGGGTAGTGGTCGCTTCTGCGATTGGCGTTGCTGTGAACAACCGTCAGAGTATTCAGGGATTACTTTTGTAAATTTGGAACAGAGAACATAGGCCCATCATGCACGCATAGTGAGAATATAGTTATCATTTCCTCAGCCCACCACTACAGTGGCGTTCTGTTCAGATAAAGATGCCAAGGTCATGTTTCTTTGTCTGCTTTTGAACATGTAACGACTGTGCCTCAACTATAGCCTTCTGTACTACTCAATATTGCAACCCCTAACCCTGCTGTTAACCATTTAGGTCAGTCATCATAATTGTGTTGTCAAACACGACTTGTGTCGGAGTTCACGAATTCCTTTCCTAATTTAACATTAGTGTCTTTCCGGATCCAGCGCTAACACCCGATGCCGAGGATCCTATTGTAATTATGCATCTCACAACTCATTCTTTTCTGACTGTACATTTATCTTGTGTGTCATGGATAAATGACATTACCTCTTCTGGTGACCGCTTATGCATAAACGGTCACTAGATCACCTGCCGAATTCTTCTTACTAACGGTGTCACCGTAGCACAGTTACTACTCAAGGATCGCCTCCGATCCGTCAATCTGCCTCACTGAGCACTATTTGCATTTTCTCCAATCTATCTATACTGTGCTTTGTTACCCAAAAGAAAGAACTAGCTCAGGCACAATGCTTCCTCCTGACGCTACCAACTATGTCTCATCTCTTCTCTCAGAGGCTCATGAGCTCTCACAGCCATTACTTGATGGGCTGTCAACCTCTCCGTTCGCTATACCCGTTTCATTGGCGACTGCACTAGGCCTCGGCTACTTGGCAAACAAGATTATAGTTAGCAGGGCTTTGAACCACGGCACGAAAGCCTACTTCGATTGGAATAAGGAGATTGTGTTGGTAACTGGTGGATCAGGCGGCATTGGAGGTGAGACTGTACAGCAGTTGGCCAGCAAGGGCATTCGTGTGGTTGTTCTTGATGTACTTGCTTTGACTTACAAGGCTCGTGAGTTACATCTTCTGAAAAGCTTGGCGGGCACTTACCATGAACAGCATCGAATGTTTACTATTATAAATGCGACCTTACGAATTACGAACAACTACAAGAGGTCGCTAGAAGGATTAGGCGGTAGGTTATACCATATGAGCACATGATCATACTTGCTTACTTGCCCATTAGTGAGGTCGGCGAACCTACAATAGTTGTAGCGAATGCTGGTGTCTGCCGTGGAAAGCCTCTATTGAAGGCCACCAAGCAAGATGTCGAACTGTTAGTACACAACCTTATCCAACCAAGGACTTTGAACTAACTTAGTATCCAGTACAATTGGAGTCAATACTCTAGGCCTAATCTGGACCATCAAGACCTTTCTTCCTGCAATGGTATCCCGCAACCACGGCCATCTTCTCATCGTTGCATCACAAACAGGATACTTAGCTACCGTCGGCATCACCGACTACGCAGCTAGCAAATCCGCTGCCATCGCAATTTACGAAGGGCTACATACCGAGATCAAGCATGTTCACAAAGCTACCGCGGTCCGCCTCTCGTGTGTCTCACCGAGCCATGTACAGACCCAGATGTTCACGGGTGTCAAGTCTGTTCCTGGTATGTCTACCATGACGACCGAGTATCTGGCGGACAAGATCTGTGGTATTCTTTTGAGTGGGAGGGGTCAGAATATTATTGTTCCGGCTGCAGCTAGGATGTCACCTTGGGTTCGTGTGTTGCCGGGCTGGGTTCGTGTTCTTTTGCAAGATGCGGCGGCTCCGGCCTTTACGGACTTGAAGCCTCATGATCCGTTCAAGCAAACTGTGTAAACAGACAGTTAATTATTTAGATAGTAATTCTGTATGGTGTATATCCTTTGAAGTCAAGAAAGTGTCATGCTGCAATTTGTAACTTCCACCTTAGTAATACAACCGCCAGGCTAACAAAATGCTAGTAATGATTGTTTCTATGTTCACGTATATCCTAAAGCCTAATCCTCTAGGCAGCAGTCAACTACACATAGCCTTCGTATATTGTCAAAATTGGCTTCAACTTGCTGTAAAAGTGGCAAATCTGCATTTTCCTTGCTATTGAGTGCTTCACTATGGCATGCCTTACCCAGTAAGTTCACCAAGGCCCAGCCTGTTTCAGTTGAATATCTCAACTAAGTCGCCCCTCGTTCACCCTTGAGCTGTTCCAAAGCACGATCACACTGCTCATCCCCATTCCTATACTAGACCATACTCTGTACGAGACGTCAGCCACCATTGCTCATGATCGATGTCTGTATAACTTACGGAGAAGGCGGTCCGATGCCACCTATAGCTAGCACCCGGGCAACAGATACGATATTGTAAACAACAGCCCAACAATGATTCTGCGTCACAATACCGCCCATACGCCGTGCCAAGCATATCATCAACGGAATTCGACCCAACGGAGAAGTCTTCGATGAAATCAACGTCGCATCAGCACAGTCATCGTCGACGGACTTCATATCCGAGCCCGCGACACATATGCTAAACGACGCAGATGCAAAGCACAAAATGTCGTTGTAGTTGTCACCCACATATATAGCCGGCCCGCGTGGGAGAGATCGGGCTAAAATGCGAGACTTTTCTTCCGGAAGGGCATTAGCAAATACCATGTCTGAGTCAATGCCTACTTCACGAGCAACAGAGGTAGCTGAAGCTGCGTTATCACCCGTGATCATCCCAACAGTTAAGCCCAGGTCTTTGAGTTGTCGTATAACTTGGTGAGCATCAGAGCGAACTTTGTCTTCTAGTACAAAGACGGCAGCCTGCTTTCCTTCCATGACTAGCACAACAGTCGTTGTAACTCCAGTTCTCATCTCCACAGGAATTTGACTGAGATCGACGGAAACTCCTAGACTCTCAATATATGCACGGCTTCCAAGTGCCACATTCCAAGTGGTGAACTCAGACACGGGCTGAGTGCCTGTCACAAGAGCTTGAGCGCCGCGACCAAGTTCATGCTTGATTTCAGATACTATCAAGTTTGGTAAACACTCATTATTCTCTCCTAGCCTTGATTGGCTCTCCTGGAAGAGCGCTCGGGCAACTGGATGGGTGATCCCAGCTTCTACCTCTTGCACAGCCCTCCACAAAATGTCTTGCTTCTGTAATGAACTCCACTCCTCGGAGAAGCTGGCATGTGTTACCTTCAGGTCTCCATATGTGAGAGTACCAGTCTTGTCAAAGAGAATAGTCTCGGCCGACGCGGCGCAACGTAGCCTTGCATAAGTAGTAACCAACCGGACTCCAAACTTTGATGCTCGCACTGATCAAACTCGTGGGTCAGTTACATTCCTTTCGAGCCTTTCGGGGTCACATACCTGTAGTTAGTAGTTTACAAGTCGGAATGCTCAAACTCAGTGAACATGGGCAAGCGGCTAGTAGCAGCGCTGAAGCTCGACCCAACCCACCTGCCCAGCTTCCTTTCATGAACACAAGGTAGAATGTGAGGATACTTGTTGCAAGCAGGATGGCTACACTTGAGAACCATGAAGTAGCACGGTGAAGCTGGGGTTCTGTGTTGGCCAGCTCCGCCGCCGCGACGGACGTGAGTAGTTGACCTAGGCGAGTCGAACGCCCACAGGCCGTTGCCCTACAGACGAGTGGTCCTTGTTGTACCTGACCGCCTGCATTTACAGCATCCCCATTTTCAACTACTCTAGGCTTTAAGGAGCCGTTGATCCAAGTCTCTGTGATAAGACTTGACTCTGTACTCTCGATCACACCATCGCAAGGTATGTGCTCTCCCTCGTTCACAATAACGCTGTCGCCAGGAGACAACAGATCAATAGGAATAGATGCACGCTCATCTGTTTTGTTGCAAACTATCGCCATAGTAGGTACCAAACTTGAAAGCGGGGATGCGAAGACCCGGGTTCGCTGGGAGAGGATGGTCTTGAGTAATCGACCACCAAGGACACTCGTAGACAGAATTGGAATGGCCTCCAGGGACTTTAAATCCACACGATAAGAAGCATTTATGCCAGTCTTCAAAGAATCAGCCGCAGCTTGCATAAGAGCCAACATGATACCCAGTGACGCAAGAGTTGCCATGTTTGGTCTTCTTCCGTGCCATGCAGAGCGTAGAGCCTCAACATGGAGTTTCGATCCAGCTAATAGGCTCATTGCAACGGCGAAATACGCAACCAAGTTTATGTAGCTATTATTCGTCGTCCATAGGGCGTTGATGCTGCGTGGTGCAAAAGACAGGATTGAAGCCGCAGTCGCCACAAGAAAGTTCCGTTGACATGAGTTAACATGATGTTGCTGGGCGTTTTTAGGCTCTTGTATCATAGATAACAGACTAGCCCAGCTCTGAGAGTCAGATGAAGGCAGTGAATGGGCTTCGTAACCTGCAGAACGGATGGTCTCAATAATCTTCTCTTCCGTCACAGCATCATTGTTGAATTCTACTTGGGCCCGAAGCAATCCCAGTGAAACAGTAGCCTTCAAGACCCCAGGGATAGACCCGATGATGTCTTGAACATCAGATACACACGACGCGCACGTAAGGCCATCTAAATTCAAGATGCTAACTTGGGCGCCTTTGACTGGCTTCGGTCGTTGGGCGGGGCTACGCTCGGCATGACTCTGGCGAGGGTAAAGCGTACATAACTTTTCATGGATGTTGAGAAAACGAAAGACGATGTAGGCTCCAACAGCACAACAGGCCATGATTGTCGACTTTGGAAGATTGACTGGTAATACGTCCCGGAACCTCAATGCCCAACTAAGAATAAAAAAAATATGCTAATGATACGCTATTCCGATCCCATTCCCATTTAGCTTAGTCGTGGCTTGACGCGACGCACTAATTCTTGCTTGCATTAGGCTGATACGCATATTTCTGACAATGATATTCCTGACTCCATCTTTTCTGACACGTATGCTTCTGACTAGATCAAGCCACATCGCGTCACCAGCAGTAAACAGTCGCCGAGGGCGCAAGGTCTCGTTGCGTAACAGCTAAAGCAAGCCACATGTCAGTGCACAACCTGCAAACGCCGTAATCATCACTTACCCGTCGAGCAATCCAATTTTGGATATTTCCTTGCAAACTCTTTACTCAATTTCCACTCACAAAAGTCATCGAGACCCAGAAACTTGGCTACGTCGCTTGCACGACTCTCCTCCACCGGATTATCATCTGGACTTGGCGCCACGGCGTTTATTTGGCGATCTAGTTCTTGAAAGATGGCCTCTTCGACTATATCATGCTCAGAAGAGTACCATTCCCCAACCTCTGGGCCGATCTGGAATAGTGTCCATGATGGATCGGTGAAGTAGCTTCTTGGAGGGGCTTTTTGATGTTGACGGCGGCGCAGGACTTGGTTTTCGAAGATGTCGAGAACATTGACTGCGACGCTGTGGTTAGCGGGTTCTATGACTGAGTGTAAGACTAGGTCTTTGAGAAGCTCGTCGAAATCAGTGGATTCTGCTTCAAGGACGAGTTGATCTCTGATTTCGGGCCAGTTGAATAGGTCAATTCCCCAGAAGTGCGTGGGGTTTTTGGATTGGAGGGGTGTAGGGCGGAATGGCAGTGGAACGGAATTCTTGGGCTCGATTCCGAGGCGCCAACTGATAACTCTTTCGACATATTTGGCCCCGTTCTGTTCACATTAGCGTTGAAGCCATCAGTAGCGATTCATTACTGGTCTTACCACTCCATAGGCATACGATTCCAGTCCTGCGCATCGCATAGAGAAGCGCACAGCAGTCTTGATTATCTTGTCAACCATATCGGCATGATTTCCAGAGTCGCGCAAGTTATCAAGATGACGACGACAAGCACCAAGTAGTCTAGAGCCAAAGATAGACATTGAGGTGATACTGAGCTGATTTGGGACAAACAAAAGCGATCTTGGCGACAGAGACGACATGGCTGGATCTAGAAATTCCCCAGGCTGCATTGTGCTTGGGGTTAAAGCCTCGTGCTCTTGGCCCGCCATTGACAGATCTAAAAGAAACGACGCGTCCTTGAATATATCTGTCTCAGTAGTTTGCTCCGGAATAACTTGAAAAGACTGGTTATTGATCGACGAATTAGGAGCAGGAGGTGTTTCGTGATGGACTAATTCAGTTCTCGGTGCAGATTGCGGTGCTTCCGGGTTTTCAGCATCTCTCCTTCGAAATATAGAGTCGAAAACCTCATCGTCTAACACCAGCGTCAGTAAAACCCCATTCCAGGCACAGTAACAGGGTGATACGCACCAGCCGCAGCAGTAGCAGCTTGACCGAAACTGAGTAATTTCTTACGCAGTCTCAGCAAAGCATCTTCCAGCTTCCGGTTCTCAGCTATCAACTTAAGATGCGCATCAAGAAGAACAGAGTACCGGTCTTGAGAATCTGAGCCGGTAGCCACTTTTTGCAGCAGCTCAATCGTCTCCTCCAAGTTACGGATGTAAGTGATGTTCTTCTCGCGAAGACATTGCTGCGAAATGCGGTTCTGGGCTCTTTTTCGTTCGGACGGATCAAGGGCGTTGACAGCCTTTCTTTTGGTTGGAGGCATGATTTTGGGGTAACGGAGTGAAGTGGTGATAAATCCCTGATAAGATTGTTTTGTGGGGGCGGAGCTGGTCTTTATGGTTGCATCAAAGACAAGGGTTACGGGCTTTCGGGGCGCCAGGATCTCCGAGTTCCCCGGATTTCCCCTCAGTTCGAGCTAACTTGAGATCTTCCCCACAAGCGACGGTTTTTCTCCTCGGTTATTCTTAATATTCTCTAACTCAAGGATGATAAGATTTTCATAAGTGACAGTGTCTTGTTTTACCCTCCTTGGCCCGGTAACAAAGTCGGGTTATCTTAAGTTTGCAATAATACAACTATTTACCGCACTTGATATAAAGACAAATACCAGTGAATCGCACGATCAAGCAAACGTCTGAATGACCTCGTCCCTATGCTTCTCAAGGTATTCCGAGAACTTGGTCAGCCGGATCGGATATTTCTCCAATGTCTCAAAGTCGACTTGATATCCAACTTCATTCGCCCACAACTCGGCATAGATCTTGGGGTTTCTCAATGCAAGATGTTTCGCTTCTTGCTCACCATAGAACTCGAGCCCAATTTCCACACCGCTAACTCGGCTCAGCTCCTGCACAATCTGAGCAGGTGTAAGAAACTCGACACCCAAGTCTATCTCATGCTTGTTGAACGCCAAAGGTTCAGTAATCGCAGCCGCCGCCAACTTGCCAACGTCGCCAGGGTCGACCACGGTCATCGCAGTCTCGGGCTTGTATGCCGACCGAAAGGCTCGCCTCTGGCCCAGCTCAGGAAACATAAAAGATGCCGTCGGCTGGTGATAGTTGCTCATGAGAAAAGCAGGTCGCAGGATCGTCCAATATTTGATGCCAGATTCTCGTACCATTGACTCGATCTGGGCTTTGTTCAGCCAGTACCACGCCATGGGGTAGTCAGGACCCCAGTTTGGAAACTCTTCATGCTTTCCTGTCATGGTGACGCTGGAATAGACTATGCTGGTGACTGTTCCGGATTCGATAGCAGCGTCGATGATGTTCTTTGCATGAACCACCTCCTGGTTGGCGTCGGGAAACGCCGGCGATACGTTGAGAAACACGGCAGTGGCTCCTTTGACCGCAGCCTTGAGTGATGATATGTCATCGAAATTGCCGGAGAACAACTGCGCTCCGAGGCGCTGGAGCTCGATAGCAGACTTGGATAAAGGGTCTCGAACAAGTGCGTGAACTCTGACGCCAGCACTGAGGAGCTCTCGAGCAGTGGCACCGCCCTGAGTACCAGTTGCGCCAGTGACAAATGCAATAGTCTGGGACATGGTTTGAAAGTGAAAGGTAATATTTTGGGGCAAATGAAATGGTGAAACAATGGGTGATCTGAGTCTCAAGTGATGTTTTTAGGATTTCCTCAAGAGGTGTTATTGAAGGAGGACTGGGATAGTTTAAGTAGTTGGCCCCAACAGACTTATACCACGAATTATGCTCGTCTAGCCGAAAGAAGAATACACCTCGATGATATGGATATTAGCCGGGGTCTCTGGGGCGATTACAAATCTTACGAGATCTACATAGACATACGAGTCATCTACTCTTTAATGGCAAGAACGGTAGATAGAAATGATTTTTTTTCTCAACTATATTAGATAGCACGCTGTGGACTTGGGGATACGTTTGAGATGGACTTGGCTATTCCGGATTTAGTAACCAGCTCGACAGAATTTCGGGGCTAGTCCTGGTTTAGCATAGGGTATTACAAAGCATTGAAGACTACTGGCATCACATAATTACGACACTACCAAGACACCAACCCGAAATCATGCTGTTTTGCAGATGAAGGAGTGAGTAACATGGTCTATTGTGGTAAGCCCAGCAAAGCGTGCTCGGAATGCCGAATCAAGAGGAGAAAGGTATGTATCACAGTCGTCCTATTCCAAGACATTTTAGCGTGTTAACAAATTTCGGGGATAAGTGCGACTTGTCGAGACCTGCATGTCGTCAATGTCGTAGGGCCGGTTCCAGATGTGACGGATATCGAGTGGAGGAGTCTGTCACCTTCCGAGACCAAACTACCGAGACTCTGGGCAAGGTATCATTCGTTTCTCACGCAAATTTAACCAGTGGTAACCAGGATATCTTGGTAAGACCCGAACTATACCAACAGGCCAAAGTCCACGCATCTCAAGATCCGGCTAGCCATTATCCTTGGTTCAGGCTTGCGGTTACGCCGGAAGGCCAAGCCCTACATTTCTTCTTTCACCACTATGTTGTGCCTGAGTCTGGACGGTCTCCTACTCATCCCGACTGTCATGGCATCATTTACAAACGAGCAACAGAACCTGGATACTTGGCTAACCTCATCAATGCTGTCGGATTGGCCGGTCTGGCGTACTCAAGGAACGCGCCCACGCTCATCAACTCAGCCAGGCAGGCGTTTTCTCGTGCGCTTCATGGTATATGTGCAGCGCTCGTGGACCCTAGTGAAGCAGCATCCGACCAGATGTTGGTAGCTGTAATGCTTCTTGCATTATACGAAGTAAGTCTTCCATCCCACGTCGGATAGCTTGATCATTGTAATAATCCGAGACAGACCGCCAACTTTAGTTCTAATGAGGGCTTGAGTTCATGGAGCCAACATGTAGACGGGGCCTTGGCATTGATACAGCTCCGAGGGGCAGGCCAGCTACGCAACAGGATCGGCCGGAGCATTTTTCTCAACTTGCGTACTGAAATCGTAAGAGAACCAGAAGTCAACATGAGTGGGTTTTCTAACTTTTTAATAGCTCATCGACTGCCTCCAGCGTGGGCTGTCGGTACCAACAGCCCTGATAGACTTTATGGCCGAGGCTCGCAGTAATGAAACAGCGCAAGAAGCGCCTGCAGCTCTGCTGGCAGATATTGTTGTCAACTTATGTACCGCTTTACCCTCAGTCGAGAAAGACCTCGCGGACGAAATGAGTTTGTCTTCCTACATTACAGGACTTTTGACGATCGATGCAGACCTTGAGGACTGGGCCCAAACGCTCCCAGCCGAATATAAGTACAAGACCCGAACCAAACCAAGCGATCTCGGTGAAGCAGAAGTGTTTATAGGACGATACGATGTATATTCCAGCGTAGAGGTCGCCAACACCTGGAACTTACAGCGCTGTGCGCGTATTATTCTCCGTCAGGCAATCGTTGAAGCAATGTCGAATTGCTTGTCCATCTCTCCTTCGCTGTCGATCCTATCGTCTTTTCCTGTGTCGTACATAGGCCTACTCCTCACTTCAGAAACTGCCATACATGCGAGCTCCAGTGATATATGCTGCAGCGCCCCATATATCTTGCATAGTGTTGACGAGGCAGGCAAGTCGAGCGAGTTGCGAGCCGCTTACGCTGTGCATCTATTGTGGCCTCTTTACATCGCAGGAACAACACATACTGCCAGCGATGCTTTGCGGGACTGGATCGTATCAGCGATGGAAAATATCAAGGACCTTACTGGAGTCCAAAAGGCAAAGCACATAGCCTTGGCTCTACAACAGCGGGGCTCGAAGTTAAGATACCAAGATAACACCACGAACCAAACGGATCATAATATTTGAATTCAATCCTCGAACCAGTTTCGGTAAACGGACATGTTAAATATAGATCTTTATAGACAACTTGGAGCAAAAAGAACAGGCTTTAAAATTAGGGTTGGAAGAGGGGGGAATTCTTGATCTAGTAGTATAAATGGCCAGTCTAACTGTCCACACTAAGCCCCTATATTTTTAGATTTTCCTTCTAGCCATACATCTTGCCTATGATTACATTTCTCTTAGGTTTACTGTTTTTCTTGGTTTAGAAGGACAATTTTTCTTTTGTGTACAAGCTGTGATTAGAATAGTAAATTGTAATTCGGGAGGACGCATGCTGATTTCATATAGCGTGGACCCCACACCTTACATCAATAAAGATATTCAGCTGCTATGATCTTATCACAACATTCATTGCACTTGACTTTAATAAAACATGGGGCGGAATAATATGAGTGTATTTTCACAGAGATACATCGTCTAGCAATCCCCTCTTACCAAAATTCACATCCCTCAAGACATTTTGCCCATAAATCTCAGTCTATGACTGTCTCAGGCCATCCATTCCTTCTTCCGAAGCTGTGCTACTCTAATTCCTTTCCACAAACCATAGCGTTGTAGGAAGTCTCTGAAGTCTCCCGAAGCTTCGCTACTCTCTCTTCATTCCACAGGGAATACTTGTACCAAAACTCTTTGAAACCTCTATCCTTGAGAGCTGCATTGATGTAGCGGTACCAGGAATCGAAATCAGCTTCCGACCACAACTTGTTACAGATATCAGCCGACTGGGAAAAGCTGTTGCAGCTCACCTTGGTTCCAATCCAATCCCTAGGGACATATCCAGCGTCGCACCAGGAGCTGATTCCCACCAGGCCCTTCTCATTGACAGTGAATGCAAGCGGATGGACGTTATTGAGGGCAAACACGAACTCGGAGCAGTCAAGCGAGATCTCCTCACATGACTGGCGAAGACTCTCAGGATGGTACATGCTGTCGTAGTCCTTGGTCTTCTGAGCCAAATAGTAATCGAACAGTTCGCTACCGTCAATGCCAGTGATTGCGTTGCCAGACCATTAGGATAACTCCACGCAAGCGTCGGCAATCTGATTTGCCCATAGTTGCATGGTCGCATGATCCTTGGCTTCAGGCCATGCGTACAGGAGATTCCGTCCGGCGGGAAGAGAGCTATACACCAGATAGTAATATTTATCGAGGACTCCATGATAGTAGACCTCCGGGATCTGGAATGAAAGGTTCTTTTCGGCTAGCCATTCCAAGGTGACGTGCTCTAGAGTTCCGAAAACCCCATGAATGATCAAATGGGCGTGACCGACCTCAAACATACCGAATGATTCAGTGACAGGCCCACAGGAGAATTCGACGATGGGGCAGGAGTCTGAAAGAGGCCGAGTAGAGGGCTTGGGGCTCGGGGCCTCAGAGATGGCAAAGAAGGCGCCTTTGCCATCATCCCAGCATGGCCCATCAGGCTTAGAAGCATGGCGAGAAATAATGGTCTGGCCAATCATCCAGGAGTTGTCGTCAATCTCCTCAATAGGAAATTTGTTGTTGAAAGTTCGTTGAGCCATTGTGAAATAGATGGTGAAGTGGGTTGACGAAAGTAGGAGTAGGTAGTAGCGCTGAAGTTGTTAGGTTGAGTAGATGTGAATGTAAGCGTTGTTAAACTTGCGTTTGATGCAGAAGAAACCTGTTTGAAGCTGAAGGAACCAAGAGTACTTATACTAAAATTCCGACAAATATCTCGACGACTTTGCTTTGGTGTTCTCTCACACTGCCAATAGTCATGGTTGAGTTTGGCTGTTCACATCCAGGCTGTTCTTCCTGTCATACATCACACAACGTGCATTTCCCAGAACAGTATCAAAGCAAATCATTTAAGGGAGCTTCATTCAAGCAAAAACGGGATTTATTTGCAAGATCATTGCCCGATGGTGTGGATGGTCAGCCGCCACTTACGACTAAAGGGGTCGTGTACAGTGGGACAAAGAAACAACTTCCGGTGTTCCAATCATCGGAAGGCGAACACTCAGCCGACCATGCACTTTAAATGCAGTGGGTGCCGTGTTCTCATTGTGCTTGCGATTTCATGGAACCCCGAAGATGAACAAGGAGGTCCCGATGTAACTTGGTGTGATCAATGCGCTATTTGCTACTTTTTTCTGTACCAGTGCAGACCAGCCTGGCCAACGGGGGAATGGTGTTCTTTACACATTCAAGAACATACTTCATCGGTCGCCAATACTGGCAATAGGAGTGGAGACAATGGAGTTAATTGAGGCTATGTCAGCAAGGGGGATTTCGTGTGTCTTAAGCTGGCTTGATGCAGGCCCCAAGTCTGCGAAACCTTTGAGTTTTTGAAAGCCGTGTAGGGAGAACCATGTAAACTCCAGAGGCAAAGTACCAGATCGTAGTTCACTAACACCCGCCTTACACGATGATCATCTCATCTAGCTTGCCTTGCTCTTTATTTCTAGCAAACATTTCTCTAACCAGATTCAACTGCACATCACTTCCCCCTATGATATCTGGAGATCCGGCCCCAACTCTTCTGAACCGTGGAATATCCCCATTAGCACGTGGATTTGACTCTGCCATCGTCAAAATCAAGTAGTATGGGCCACGAACATTGTAGATTGGATCCTTGGACTTCTGTACCCAATAAAGCGGTACAGCAACTAAGTCAGATAACTTGTTGACATAGTCCATTAGACAACTCGTGGGTAAGCCATATTTTGGAGGATCCCATTGCACCTTGATCCATAGCCGAGAGACTTGCTCAACGAAGAGCATTCTATTTCTTTCATCCACGGTGCACGGATGCATCATGATGGCGGATAGGTGGATCCAACCACCAGTCACTTTGCCAAATGTTCTTTCGTCGTTCTCCAAATTGACCTTTGCGTCTCTTAAAATTGCGAGATTTTCTGATTCATCGTTGTAGTGGTAATGAACTGGGTGATTCACAGAAGCCCAGGACCAACTTGGCGCCGAATAGGAGCTGGGTTCCTTTCGCTTTGGTTCATGATCTAGAGCAAGCCAGAAGAGGTCACAGAAGATATTGTCTTTCCATAACCCTGCGAGATACACGCTGGTCGGCCCTTGCTGAGCAAATTCGAGAGATACTCTGGCAGCTAAGCCACCCAAGGCTGGAAGTTTATCGCTGTCCATGGTTATGTATCTTTTCGTATACCTAGCAACCATAAATTCCCAGTCAATCCTGATTTGTCTCTCATCCAGTTCTGTTCCTTCTCTCTTGGGTACATTAAACGGCCGTGGATGGCCGACAGGTTCATTGTACCCGTCCTGTGCCTCAAAGCAAGTTTCGCATTCAAAGTACATCTGTGCTTGAGCGAAGTGTATCGTGCGAGGGGAGAGATAACGTTCTTGAAAGGCCCAGCAGCGTGTCGATAGTGGATCTTCGTCAAGGTCGATTATTCGGTACGGTGCTCCTACGTGGCTATTCGGCATAGGAAAGACTGAAACGCTTGCGGGAGCATCGCCGCCCAGAAAGGTGATATCGGTATAAAGTGGTTCTGATCTGGGTCGTAGAAACCCCTCGGAACTGTTCTTGGATTTTGTAGCAGCAATGGTAAGATACGCGTTTCCGTATACTTCGCACATTCGAGCTGACTCGCGAACCCAGTCATCATTAGAATCCTGAATAATGCAGAGACTGTCAATCCACAGATATGGGATTTTCAGTTTCTATGTCACCCAAAAGGCATCCTGGAAGGTTCTTGGGAACGCTTCGATTGGTATCCCGTCGTACAGTTGCTGAGCGGTGTTGGTGTTGAGTGTAAGAGGCTGGACCGACCCCCAGCAATGACTGAGAGCAGCATACTCTGTATCCGTAGGTACATTGGTGCAGAGAGTGACCTTTTTTGTCATTTCGTCGTATTTTAGTAATCTTGTCGGTAATAGCTTGGACACGTGTTGATGTCTATGCCGGGATGTACACTCCGACATCCATCGTTGCATAAATTCGAGGCCATCTTCCGATTGTGGTGAAGACGGAATATTTCGTCTTTTAAGGACGTCCGATAATGGGCTTTCTATGACCTTTCATCAGTCAATGAAAAGGTAAATACCATGTCACCCATCATGCTCACCTTGATCAACAGCAAAGCCAATCGCTCCAAGAAGAGCATGTATAGTAAACTCCTCCTCTCTATAAGCCACAACCTGCATCCCTTGCTCGTTTTCCTGACCTGACAATGCAAACTTGTATGACGATACATCTGATGAGTAAGCGAACGTCTGTTCGAACCCCTCAAGCTTGCTCAAAGTGGGTGTTATCGTCTGATAAATGACCCGACATAGATCGCATGTTGAGGAGCTTTTCTGCAGGTCTTGTAAACCCTTACGATACGGGATAAGATGTGCTCCTGGAGTTTGCTTCAAAAAATCGCGTGACATGTAAGTGAACATGTTTTGGTACTCAGCAGGCCCCTCGAAGCTAGTATAGTATTTGTCCATTTTACAACTCAAGATATCGGACAGATCAAGGCTGGCACAAAGTTGGCAAAGCATTTTGGTAATAACTGATGCGACGTTCGGAATGACTGGTATTTGGCTCCAGGGAGATATGTTCTAAGTAGTGGTGCCTGATCTTGTCTTGTGAAGGTGTCATCAGGCAAGGATCATTGAGAGGTTTAATTGGAATCACGTGCCAGGACTGGAATTATTGCTGGCGAATGACAGTCTTCTACTTCTGAATCAATACATCTGATGATAACATTGGAGTAGACGTTGAACTTATGAATTCGTCATCCAAACCAAGTCCTTCAGTCTAGCCAAGATGCTACACAGGTACAACTGAGCCCAGGAGGCGCCAGCCAAATCAGCCTAGTAGGGCTGACATCGATGGTAAATGGTGGGGTTAGGCAACCTCAAACATGGAAAGAATCTTCATCAAACCACCCAATTTCGTAACAACTCGATTGGATCCATACAGATCTCTGCCTTCAACTGAATCCTCTCTTCCAATCACAACCATGCCTAGCTCAAAGAAATCAAATCGAGGAACCTCCGTAGCAAGCGAGTTCAACCAAGCCCTCCAAGAAACCCCCGCATTCGAACCAATGCGATACACAGCAAACTATGTAAGAATGGCACAGGTAACATCACGTTTGTCTAGGAACAAAAAAGCATCTTCTCACACATTATCAGCTCGAACTAAGTTCTTTTGAGTTTCAGGATCTCATGGCTGGGCTCAAAGAGGCAGGGAGACTCTTGCCTGAGAATTTTGATCCAGACAAGGAGCCGTGGCCACCGGAGGCAGAAGAAGTTAATCTACGGATGGAGGAAATGTTGAAGAATTATGATAATCTTGCTGGGTGCTTTAAACAGTTTGTGCAAAGTGCTCAGGCTGCGGGTGCCGGTATGGGTGTCAAGCGGCAACAGTGAAGGTGTAGGGAAGATTGCTGGGCTACTGGCGTTACTAGGTCAATATGGCCCTTAGGTTTCTTGAAATCATATTATCAAATGTGTGGTGTTAGTCATAGAGTTGCAATAACTCGCCTCAAAATAGACCGCAGAACTTGCGTCCAGGCTATTATAACCATCTCTATTTTCTCTAGTATACTCATAGAACCACTGGGAATGAATTTTTTCATCTCCTCCAAGAATAGGCATCCTGCAAAAATTGTCCTCGTCGCCACGATCCAGCAGCGACTGAATGTTGTATGAGTGCCGTAACCACAACGGTCCCGTTAGTGGAGAGCTGTGAAACTTCTTTTAGTGGAATCAATTCTAAGAAAATCCAAGAGGTCAAGCATCGCGACAAAAGTAACATGTAAATAAATTGACCAATATTATCTAATAAGACAATTACTAGATACGATCCTACTAAAAGGTTTCGGGGCGTGTTCCCTTCATCTCTTCAACATCTCAAGAGAGCTGGAGCCTGGAGGCCAGTCCTTGGCGCAAGAGTGGCTTGTCCCCACACCGCCACATAAACCAGCCTCATCCAAGCTCTCACCTCCAAACTGTCCTCAAGACCGCCTCTCCCAATACCTCCCTACAACCACCTCCCCCATCCCTGCGCAACACCATCGCAATGTCAAATTACTACTCATCGCAACAACCGCAATACCCCGCCGGCGGCGGCCCCAGCGCCGCGCAGAACCTGCAGTTCTTCCCCTCCCAGTACACGAACCCGGGATCCTCAACACCCCAGCAAGCAGCAGCCGCTGGCTACGGATACGGCAACCAGGGCGGCTATGGCGTCGGAGCCCCAGCGCAGAACTTTGCGGCTCCCGCGTTTGGTGCGCAGGGCGTCAGTGGAAGGATGGGCGAGCAGGGCGGGTTGAGGACTGGTTGGGTTGCGGCTTTCTCGTCGGAGGGGTATGATGGTGAACCGCCTTTGCTGGAGGAGCTGGGCGTTAACTTTGGACATATTCAGGCAAAGGTATGTCTTTCCCTCAATTGATTGGGTGATGGCGCTGATTTGTTCTAGACGCTCGCCGTGTTGAATCCCTTCCGACGTATCGACTCGCACATCATGGACGACTCCGACCTCGCGGGCCCCCTCATCTTCTTCCTCCTCTTCGGCTTCATCCTCCTCTTCTCGGGCCAAGTCCACTTCGGCTACATCTACGGCCTCGCCGCCCTCGGCTCTATATCCCTCCATCTCATCCTCTCCCTCATGTCGCCCTCCGACGCCAGCGAACCCCAAGTCAACAGCTATCCCCAATACAGCAGCGATCCATCCACCCCTCAGCAACAGCACGACGGCCAGCAGGGCGGCCACTTCTCCGCGACGCTGACGTACCCCCGCAGCGCGAGCGTACTCGGATACTGCCTGCTACCACTCGTGGCGACGAGCTTGTTCGGCATCGTGATGAGGATGGATACACCCGTTGGCATCGTCGCGACCACGGCGGCTATTCTCTGGTGTACTTACAGCGCGAGCGGGATGTTCTGCGCGGTGGGACAGATGAAGCGCATGCGAGGACTCGTTGCGTACCCTCTTGCGCTGTTCTATGTTGGATTCGGCATCATGGGTATTTTCAGCAGCCGAGGAAGTGGAACGTTCTCCAACGCTGCTGCTAAGCTCAACGCATAAAATTGGTGAACGACACGTGGTTCCGACACGATGGGGAGTTTTTCTGCGCGCGGAAACTCGACGCTGTACATGATTACGCCCTCGCGGCCAAGATACGATGGAGGGGCGATAGGCGTTCAGATGGCGAGACGCAAGTTACACATACTGGGGCATTGTTCCCTTGAACTAGAATAATTATTTTTGTATGTCACGATTAAAAAGAAGCAGACAGAAGGTTCAGGTTAGCGTTGAGACTCTTAAAAAAAGCAAGTTTCAGATATGCAAAGACATCGTGACCATCTATATACCACAAACCAGCATGCAAAGGCATCAGAACAAAATGCATCCTCCTTGATCATGAAAAACGTTGTTTTTTTTAAACCGCACTCAGAATCCGCCCATCCGATTCATCATGCATTCGCCGACGTTAAAAGTACAAATGTTGGAAGCTGCTTGCTCTCAGCAGCGTAATTAAAAATAGGGCTGATATGGAAAATCCCAGATTCCTCCGTCAATTCATTCCTCGTGTCAAGGTCTAAGCGCCGTTGGTCTTGACGCCGTTTGTGGGAGCATCGTCAGCGACGCCGAAGAGCACAGAGTATTGACCTCCTGCGCCGGCTCCGATGATTTTCTTGCCGCGGATGGCGGTGTTGTCAATCAGAGTGGGAGTGTGGATGTCGTCAATTGTGCCTTGGCCAGTTTGGTAGTTGCTGGAGAATCCCCATGAGTAGACTTTGCCGTCGGAGGCGATGGCGAAGTTGTTGTCTGTGCCAGCAGCGACAGCGACGATGTCTTTGGCATCTGTACATTGGTTAGCGGGTGGATCGAAATTCGGGATTATCAGTGACTTACCAGGCTGGACAGTAGGCTTGACGAGAATACGAGCGTTGCCTCGCTCGTCGTAGATGGTGTTGTCCTCGGAGAGCTTGTCAAACTCGAAGCCGACTTGGTAACCATCGACGCGACCCCAGGTCAAGAGATCGCCCTTGTCAGAGCAAGCAAGTGAGTGATGCCCACCGCCATCAATTTCGGTAATGTTATAGTCATCGAGGTAAGTAAGCTTCGCAGGTCGAAGGATAACAGCATCGTCCTCGCCAGCATTCGACTCAACGCCAATCTCGCCAAAGTTGTTAAGACCCCAGCCATAAACCTGACCACTCTTGTCAATGGCAAAGCTGTGATAAGAACCGCAAGCGATCTTGGCAATCTTGCCGCGAGGCAGACCGACACCCTGGGGAATAAGGGAGGACATCTTGTTGCGCTCGATGATGCGGCGGCCGAGCTGGTTCTGTTGACCGCAGCCCCAGGCGACGACGTTGCCCTTGTGGTCGAGGGCGAGAATGTGGTTGGACCCGGCAGAGAGGGCCTTGATGTTCTTGAGATCGCGGAGCATGAGAGGAGTGGACTGGACCTTGATGGTCTCTGAGAAGCCGAGGATGCCGTCGCTGGATCGGAAGGTTCCCCAGCCATAGACTCGACCATCTTCTGTAAGGGCGAAACTGGCGCTGTCGCTCGCGACAACCTGGACGAACTTGGTGCCGGGCGCGAAAAACTCGTCGGAAACAGCTGTCGGTGTGCTTTCCATGGGATTAATACCAGTATCGTCCTCATCCTCCGAGTCAGAGTCCTCTGACTTGTCCATGTCGCGAAGACCGCCATCCCAGTTTGTATCTCTTCCGAGCGCGCCTTGGTCGTTGACACCCCATGTCAAGATCTTGTTATCGTGCGTCAACGCGACAGCGTGCATGCCACCGCAAGAAATCTGGACAACGCCGACATTCGCGGCGGAGAGGTTATCGTTGAGTCGGGGGCGCTTGACGTCGATTGGCTTCTTGTTGTTGACGCGTTTGCTTCCGAGACCAAGCTCACCAGAGGAACCCTCGCCAAAGACGTAGACATCGAGGATCTGAGTGGGCGCGTCGTTGAGCTTCTTTCCGATCGCAGGAAACTCGGACTTCTTCTTGGGCTCGGCCTTTGACCCAGCAGGACGGCCGGGTTTCTTGGCAGCAGGCTTCTCCTCCGCCTCTTCGGTCTTTGCTCGTGTCGTTGTCTTGGCCTTGGGAGCCGCGGCTTTGGTCTTGGGTGCGGGCTTGACAGCGGGCTTCACGACGCGTTCTGTGGTCTTGGACTTCTTTGTCTTGCGATCCTCCTCCTGCTCTGGCTCCGACTCTTCCTCGATAGCCTTGCGCTTCTTGGTGGCGCCATTCGTGGCAGCAGGCTCAGCCTTCTTGGCAGCAGCTTTTGTAGTCTTAGTCTCCTTCTTCGCAGTAGCGGTAGCTGTGGTAGCCTTCTTAGGCGCTGCGGTCTTGGTAGCAGCAGCTGCTTTGGCTCGTGGCGCCATCGCGTAGGGTTTGTAACGTGATGATTTGTTGTGTGTGTGACGCGCGACAGTTGTGTTTTTTTGCTCAAAGAAGCAGCTTGATTGACGAGATTAAAAAAGTACAAAACTTGATGGAGTGGTGTGTGTTGATGATAAGATCAAGCTTGGGAAGAGCGCGACAATAAAGGAAGTGGGTTGATTTTTTTACCCTTTGATGAACAATAGGGAACCCGAGAGAAAAAAAGCTGATCTGACCGCGCTGGGGGCAGTGATCATCTGCGGGCTGAACAGGGGGTGATGCCTGGATTGGGTGTCACCGCCCGGGAGCTGTCAGCCAGTTCCAATTGCGCTAGTGGTTTTTCTGCCGGACAAATCTCCCAGTTACAAGCCAGAACAGCAGAGCTTTCAAAGGCGGTGAATCGAGAGCTGTGCAATTATTCATCTTATCTGCAGATACGCGATTCACTGTTTGGCTTATTGATGAAATTAACGTTCCATCGTTCTGAGCACAGACGCTGCAATAGTAGTTCAATTATACGTTGCAACTTTATTGTCGTCCGATGTTGGAGATGGCACAATTGACATCTGATCTAACAGAACCTTGGCTTGGACTGCGCGTTCTCAGGATGAACAATTGAACATCACCTCGACGCGTTTGCTTAGCGGCCAAAACATCCCGATGCGTCTGGCTCACGAACGTATTGTAGTACAGACGCTCACAGTCTTCGTTTGTATCCCACAATTGCATGTTCTTTTTTATATGTTGAATATCGTGAATATTGTTCATTTCTGTATCCGTATCTCAGGTATCTATCGCCTCGCCACCCAACCAGTACCATAACCGTTCCCCAACGCCATTCAAATGCAATATTTTATTTTCTGCCCCATTAAACCGCATTCATTATCACCGATATCGTAAATTTATTTCTGAGTAGTAAAGTCGATCTCGTTGGCAGGGTTAAAGCCACCATCAGCAGCCTTCTCGCAAGTGCAGCCACCTAAAACCCCCACAATTAGCAAGCAGTCGTCACAGGAACACAAAACGCCACATACCAGCAGGGCGAGATCCGCAAGCGCAGGTTGAACCAGTAGGTGTGACGTTCTCGGTAGCGGCGCGGTCGCATGTGCATTCGCCGGCGGGACGAGCGCGGCATGAGCATCGAGGACCGTTGACGGTGTTTTCGGAGGCGGCTTTGGAGCATGTGCATTGGAGAGCGGACTTTTGACCGCATGAGCATGTGGCCTTTTGAGCTGCGATGTTGTTAGAAGGGTTGGGGATGGCGGGAGGGATGATGTCACGTACCACAGGCGCACTCGACATTGTCGCCGGAGCGGCAGCAGGTAGCGGGAGTGTTGACGACCATTTTGGCGGTTTGAAGTGTTGTTGAGTTGTTGGGAAGAGATGTTAGACTGGTGATGGTATGAAGAGAAGTGATTGAATTGTGAGATGCTTGTTTTAGATACTGAATCTTGGAAGCGGCTCTTGGTCTTATTTGTACTTGATGGCTTTCAAAGAGTTTGACCCACTTCAACTAAAGCAACACAGCTACGGACCTGAGAGCTGGTAATCGCATTCACTTTGATTGGTTGGGAGGAGGTGACTCAGCATTCTCAACCAATAAGCGATTGCTTATTCTTTTTTTGCTTGATTGTCGCCTCCCAGAACATGCCATGCTGATACAGATCATGTCATGCGTCTGTCAGCTAACGAGCTAGACCGACTGAACGAGCCTCAGCATTTTCGCTATGTCCGTCATTGGTTCTTCACCTCAGTCTTGTATTGTCAGTAATGATAATGTACACAGCAACATTTCTCAATTGCAGATCTATCTCTGGCTAAATGCAATTCTCATTCTTAGAATCCTCCCAATAATCAACAATTACATAAGTACTGCTAATCATTGACTTGGGCGATGTTTATAAAAAAGCTCCATAACTGAAACATCTATCTATCAGTTGTGATCACTCACCGATCAAGACCAGGTCGTCACCGTCACACCGCGCCACTTCCGTACTTAATGCGCTTCGCTCGTGTCGGCTGTCTCCGGTCGGTTGTTGATTGAGGTCCCTGCAGGCCACCTTTGCCAAACCAGAGAAGGGATAAAAAGAACATAAGCGCACATGTACCCTGCAAGAAAGGTATTATGCACAAGATGGCTTGCAGCTCACAAACTCTGTGACACCCCGGTGTTGATAGGAGATTTCTTAATAAGCATTTCAACTACATCTCTCATCTTGACCCTATGCTATACTCAACTAATGTTGAGCTACTTTACTAAGTAATAAAGTAATGTAATAAAGTAATAAGTATTAGTTAAATTAAATTAATTATTTTAAAATATATATTTATTAATTATAAATATTATAAATAATATTATATTTTTATAAAAGTCTAATTTAAGCAATATCTATAGGGTATCTTGCATTAACCTTGGCTAGTCTCTCTATCCTTCTGTCTCCCAGCGCCATTAATAGTGCTTAATTTTCTAGCGATTAGTCATCGATTAACGGTCCTATAGTTTAGTGGTAATGACGTCGGATTTTGATACCCTCAGAAGCCTTCCGAAGACCCCGGTTCGAACCCGGGTAGGACCTCGCTTTTTGTCTTGCCTGGTATAATACCATTACTCCCTGATTTTTAAACTGATTGAATGCTCGGGTTTTCCAGTTTGTTTCTGTGACTACTCTGTCTCTGGGCGCTTATTATATTGCAAACAACAGTTATCCAATCCACAGGACCTGAAGCCGATGTCGGCCGGGCAATTGACTGATGACTACCGTTCTTGCGACGGCGCACGAAAACGACGGCGATGTCTGGGTTATTTAAATCATGATATGAAAGGAAATACGTTGCAGTGTGACACTATACTCGCCGTCAGATGTGTCTGTATCAAATCCCTTTAGCTTGAGCTCAAGTCTGGTTGGAATACTTTTGTGGAGACATTTGATGTTAGCCAACCTCCACTCGTTCTTGTCCATCAACGTACCACTGTTCGCCCTTCTCTTCACATTTTCACAACTGGACAAAATGTCGGTCCCTGGCCCATCCGATACAAGCGAGTCCAGGATTGTGGTTATTGGGTATGCTCTCACCATTAATCCCTAGCTACAACACTGCTAATCGCAATGTCTCAGTGCTGGCATCATCGGTCTTACCAGCGCCCGAAAGATCCAACAACTAACAGCCAACTCACCATCAACTTCAGTCCTCCTCGTTGCAAAAGAATGGCCAACTTCAATCCCCGGCGCACCAACGACTCACTCTGCAGACTATGCGTCAATGTGGGCTGGCGCTCACATTCGACCCATCCCCGCTTCAACGCCACAGCTGCGTCGTGAAGCCAAGTGGGTGAAACACACTGTCGCTGAGCTTGAGAATCATCGACAGAGTGAACCTTGGGTTGGGATCAGACGTCTCCCGGGTATTGAGTATCTCGAGGACCCGTCACCCGAATACTTGAAGCAAGATGCTCAGAGCTTTGCCAACGAGACTGGACTGCCCGGATATCGGAAATATGAAGCAAATGAGCTACCTGAAGGTGTAAAGTTGGGATTTGAATATGAGACGTATTGTATCCATGCGCCATTGTACACTGCTAGCTTGCTGCGTAAGTTTATTGTTCATGGTGGAAAGACATTGCAGAGGGATTTGAAGAGTGAATGGGAGGCTTTCATCCTGGCACCTAGTGTCAAACTTGTTGTGAACGCTAGTGGAATGGGCTTTGGGGATAAGAAGTGCTTTCCCATCAGAGGTACGACAAGAATTCCTTACCATATACGATAACGACTGACAAGAACCAGGTCAGACAGTGCTAACCAACCTCACCGCCGCTGACAAAACAATCACAACTCAAAAGAAAGACGGCACATGGAGCTTTATAATTCCTCGTTCTTTCAATGGAGGAACAGTCATTGGCGGTACCAAAGAAGTGGGAGACTGGCAGCTCGAACCATCACCGGAAACACGCAGTCAGCTACTGAAAGCTGCCCTGTCAATCATACCACAAGCATGCGATAAGAGACAAAAACCTGAGACGATAAAGGTAATCAAGGATGTTGTGGGACGAAGGCCAGCTCGTGAGGGTGGCATGAGAGTCGAAACTGAAGCTAAAGATACTACATGGGGTGTCAAACATGTGGTTCATGCTTATGGCGCTGGCGGACGAGGATTTGAACTGTCTTGGGGCGTGGCGAGTGAAGTGGCTGAACTTGCGAGGGAGATATTAGAATCGAAGTCTAGTACTCGATCCAAGCTGTAGAATCTGATGTCTTAGTGAGAGTTGGTATGATTGGGGATAGTGAGAGGAACGTTTCGGCTTCCTTTGCCGAGCTCCGGCCAATGTTACTGACTGACCGACCACTCATTATTATAGTCTTCAAATTATCTCAAAAAACTGGGGGAATTACTTGGCAGATGGCGTCTAAAATCAACTGCATGTCAAGTACGCCCTTAAGCAGGCGGGGGCCACGATCCTTCGCCGTGCAATAAATATCTCTTCCCTCAGTAAATATCCTCCCCAAATCCAGTTACTACCACATCGCCACACTAAATTCACCAAGATGAGCATTCCCACTGATGAAAACTGGCAACCCAAAGCCATAGTCTTCGATCTCCTCACCGGCCTCTTAAACTCGTGGGATCTATGGGACGCATCAACCCCTTCCAAAACCCACCAAGACGGCGGCCGCTGGCGTCAGCGCTATCTAGAAATCACCTTTAGCACCGGCTCCTACAAGCCCTATGAAGACCTCGTCAGACAAGCCGCCGCTGAAGTCGGTCTCCCGCCATCAGCGCCTGAAGCACTCCTCAAGAACTGGTCCAGCATCAAAGCGTGGGATGAAGTCCCCTCTGTTCTCCAAGGTTTAAAAGCGCAGGGCTATCAACTTGGCGTTATTACCAATTGTTCCAAGCACTCGGGATATATCGCTATTCATGGTGTTGAGGAGCAGGCTAGTTTTGGTTTCGAAACACCGTTTACTTTTGATGCTGCTGTTACGGCTGAGGAGAGTGGATTTTACAAACCTGTTAGGGAAGCATATCACGCTATCCTGCCCAAGTTGGGGATTAGAGCTGAGGATATTCTTTTCGTTGCTGGAAGTGCAGGGGATGTCGAGGGTGCGACGAGTGCTGGTATGAAAGTTGTTTGGCATAACAAGATTGGGTTGACGAAGAAGGGTAATGCAGTTCCGTTGAGGGAGGGTAGGACGTTGGACGATGCACTGAAGGGGTATTTGAAGAAGCGTGAGTAGTAACTACATATATTCAGCCTTTCTCACATATAGTTGGTAACTAACCGCTATCTTCTGGCTTAGAGCTCCACGGACTGTAATTTATTCAGCCCGCTAGGTTAGGCATTTCTCTCTTCTTAATTTAGGTTACTTTCATCTTTGGAGTCATTTCTCCGAGTTATCTATTAGATGGTTCTGTCGAGATACAATTTTAGTCAGATTGGCCACTGGGCTTGTCCACTCAGGACAGAGCTGAGTGGACTCATCAATAGCGTTGTCAATAATGTACTTTAATTTGCAAGGCGGCGGTGCAACCAACACCAGCCAGACTCCCCCCACCACAGTACGGCACCATAACGTTGGGCGGGTACAATCCTTCGGGTGTAGGAGCAGGTGTATTTTCCATCATATCAGGCACGGGGCCCTCTTTGTCGACGGCTCCAAAATATGTGGCTTTTACGGCGGCGGACAGTCAGCTTCGGTTTATATTTGCAATGCAACGCCCGGACAAATGAGGCGCCCATCACCTGCGATCAGGGACAGACAGATGGAGGTGCTCTGAAATGTAGTGCACCAATAATGAATTGCATCGAAAATTTTAACGATGATAATGATCCCGTCTACGATGCTCCTGGGGGTTTTTGGACACAATTTATGGGATTTCAATTCCAGGGCGATTATTACCTTCTTATCATAGGTTCTCAGGTTGCAGCTACTGGATCAAATGTTCCCATCAGCCTTATTATCCAAGCTCTTTAGGACGGCGTATAGTAAAAATATATTGTAGAAGCAGTTAGTCGTAGATTGAATAATAATTTCTAAAACTAATATTATTAAAAGAAAAGTGAAAAGAAAAGAAAAGATAAGAAAAGAAGGAAGAGAAGTAGTTAAGGAAAAGAAAGAAAGTCACAGCTATCTTATTAATCCTTCTTCTTAAAAATAGCACGCAAAAATGTTTGGCTCTTCCGGAGTGGCACCCCCGATTCCAGAAATCTACTCCTTTGGTAACATGCCTCCTCAATGCAAGACTGATCCTTACACCACAGCTCAGAGGTGCTCTTTTGGATCCATCTCTGCAAATCATCATCTGGTGTGATATCATAAGGATGTTGATTGCTTGTCAGTACCTTGACAATCGACGCGATGCGCGCATACTTGTCCCAATTAATAATCTTTTCTAAATCTTCAGACCCCTTTCCTTCTTTGGGTGACACGTCTTTATACCGCCCGTTGGTAAAGAAGAGCTCGCTGAGATATGAGCGGAGAACGGGGAGACGTGGACCTGAGGAGGCGACGGTCAAGGCTTGGAGTTTCTTGCGATTCCCCGAAGGATCAACGATCGTCCGCAGACAGCGGAGCGATTCCTTGGCCGGTAGTGATACTGCATTCCATGAGGCCCTGAGCCTAGACACACTGATGTCGTCTAAGCCAGAGGTAACAGCCACAAGTCCGTCAAAGTTGTTTAGCTGGAAGAGATGCTGCGCAATAAGAATCCATTTCCCTATCATAGCGCTGCGTTTCTTAGGGTCAAGGTCGGTCAGGATACTTTGCTTGACCCAATTGGAGATCCCGTCGGTGAGCTGCATCATAGCTGCTACATTAGGAGCATCTCTTGACTTATTCAGCATCCACCTTTCGGCAAGAAGCTCCCTCCTCTGAATAGAACAGAATATTCTCATCTGCTTGACGGTGATCTGGCATGCTAGATGCTTGTGACACATGTTAAGAATGGAAAACTGGTCGCTTCGGTTGTTAAAGAAGCTGTTTGCCGTCTTTAGAGTGACCAGATTTGTATGTTGACATGTGTTGTTATTCTCATCGGCGGGCAAAGGATCGTCGTGTGTTTTGTCCGGTTCCAAGGTAGGGAGATCCTTAATAAGGTGCAGCAAGAATGCGGAGTACATGGGTAGTGCGATATGTATTCGCTGTATGATAAAGTTTTCAAGGGATGCAAGGATACGTTGATCTGTGGCAGGGTTCCAATTCGATTCTAGCCACACTCTGAGTGCACGGCATACTCTAAGATGGATATTTCCTTGCTTAGATGCCTTGGCATAGTCAGCGGCATCGAAACGCCTGATGAGAGCAGACAGTATCTCCTCTGGAGTACAGAAGAGTTCCGATGTCGCAAAGAATGCTGAAACGAACTGCTCTCTGTGTGCACTTGGCTCACAGTCTGTGAGGCACTTCACTAAAGTAGACAATGAACAGCTTGTAATCTCGGTCTTCGCAACGAGCGAACGATCAGGGACCAAGTCATGGTCTCGCAAGATTGAGGAGTGTAGGTTGACGCTGTGACGAGCCATGTTCGCCGAAAACTCAGACATCTGAGGTGCTCGTAGGGGCTGGTAGCTGTGTCGTATCTTCTGGCCTTGTACTATGGGTTGGAGTTCCCGCACTATGTATGGCGGAGGGAGAAGCATGGTGTGATCAGGTGGTCCTGTAAGAGAAGATGTGTCTGTAAGATGGCGATCGAGGTCGGGTGAGGTTCTTTGTCAGGTTTGCTTGCACCACATTTATTGTCGAAAAGAAGATGGGGATGTTCTGTCTTTATAGATAGGACGAGCGGGAGGAAACTTGGTGTTTGTAGAATACGTGCTAAACATCAACTATTAGCAAGATGCAACTCTTAGAATTACAAGAAGTAAACATAATCTAAAAGGCATACCATCAGCTTCAATGCTTGTTCGTGATGAATCATAATGCTTTGATGTTGACTGCTATTGGATGTACTGAGGCCGCTGAAGGCGTCAATGCTGATCACAATTCCCGGGGTAATGAATTAGAACTTCATCCAGTATTCCTTTCTTTTCTCTAGCTAGAGCAGGAATTGACTTGTCTGTTGTTTTGGCATATCGCAAAACAAGGATGATGTGGAACAGGTATGCAAATGTGATGTGATATCTTTCACGTTCCTGATTGCCAAACCTGTCATCAAGGGGTATGGTAAATGCTTCACTCAGCATGACTTGAATTGGGCACTCGGGGCACCTGAAACAATTCTTGATGGGAGAGTACCTTGTGCAGCATTTCGAGGACCTGCATTCCCTGCGACTAGAAGGTCAAACAGAAGACTCAACCTGGCGAAACAAATCTTCCGTAATACGACGAACAGCTGGCAGGTTCGGTTCCCAAGTTCCAGTCGATTCTTTGACCTATCGGCCGCGGTCAATGTTGTTGATACTGTAATTATTGACATATGCTAGGGGGCAAGTTCGAATTCCTAATAGTACGGATGTCAGCCGTGGCGATTCAGAGGTTACGTTGGTACATCAAATGGTTCAAGATAGAACAGCATACCTAACTCCTGGCTGCCGCTGTCGTGGCTCAACTTTGATTATTGATCTCGATCGGGGACGGCACAAGCTGGAAGTGGAGAGAGTTACCGCGCAAGGCCCTCTCCCCAATGGGCAATGGTGTTGGAAGTTATGCTCTGAAGTGTGGTTTAGACATTACTCTGCCCAAGAGCTGAAGAAGACTGCGAGCCTACCTCGTCTTTCCCTTGCAATTCCTGAATTTTATGACAGTCATTATGTCGGTTGCGATCGAACGTCGAGAAGGATCGCTGGCTCAACAAAGTTGCCTGCAGGTCGGTGATCTCACGACACGTTGCAAATGCCGCGAAACTGGGAGGAAGTCTTGATGGATCGGGAGAGTTTGAGATATATCGACAATGGCTAGATGGCAGTTAGCTTGCTCGGAGGTCTATTGACACGGTTTCTGGCACAAAAGGTTGGGGAGTCACTTACTGTCAACAACTTGAACCTTCATAAACCTCCATATTTTTCTTTTCATTGTCTACAGAGCTCAATCTTCCGTGTCTAGTTGTATGCTAAGTAGAGCTGCTATTGCGTGGAGATATCGGGCTAGCTACTGGATACGGCGAGAAGAGATTTCATTTCGGTCGCCGTTTCGTGTCATGAACACCAGAGTCGACGCTCAGGGGAAGCTGAAGACCCGTCGAAAGAGTTTATCGGCAACAAAGCGGCGCTGGATGTCTCGGTCGCTCGTTCCGGTCGAGAAAACAGTGTTCGGTACCCCTGGAATATTGGGACGTGAGGACGGGAGAGGATGAAGGGTGATGACAGAGGAACTGACTCAACATAGCTGCCCGTAGCCCTCAGCCCATGGTGACTGCCTAAAGACTCTGCGAAGGTTCTGTCAGGGACTGCAGCCATCTGGACGGTCGGATGATCTGAGGAGATGAGACGATGTGTAAAACCAAAAAGGGAATGAGTGAATAGAAGATCAGCTCAGCTCAGCTCAGTAGGGACTGTGTCTAAGGGGTGTCAGAAAACATCTGACGTGAAGATCTGATTTTGTATGGTGAATGCGTCAGACGTATTTTGACACCCTGCGGTGTGTGTGTCTCGGGGCCAAGACCTCCCCGTCATATCTCATTCGCTCAAAATGGAAGGATTGCACGTGTCATTTGGCACATTTTCTGCCTGCTGTGTCTATACTGATACAGGAATGCCCCTGATACTGACGGCCAACAATCATTCTTGGCGAGGCGAAGACTGCACTGACTCCAGTCTTCTCTCAGCGCGCACAGCGCCTCGTCTTGCTATCATTGTTCTCAGAACTACCATTGACCTTCAACCTTTCAACATTGGCTTTCTTTTAATTAACGTCTACCTTCAATCGTCAATCTCTAAAGACTGTTCAAGGGGTGAGCGCTCTGGCTCTGCCAATATTTCCGGGACATTTCCAAGGCCTTACCAGGCCCCTCGGGGTGTTAGAAAACGTCTGACGCGGGAATCCACATTCACCATACAAAATCAGATCTTCACGTCAGACGTTTTCTGGCACCCCCTAGCCAGGCAGACGTAACCTGAACTTATGGCCCTTGGTTCCCAAAAAGCGCAGTAATTCCAAGTAACCGAATGACTCATTTTTTATCCTACGTATAAGGTTAGTTTGGAAGGATTCCCGGCTCTCAGACACGTCGAAATTAGCCAGTGGCCAACAAGAACTTCTCGCTTATCCAGATGCTTGCAGGTCTTCTTATCTCTGAGAAACGGCCGGTCTTTATCCAATTTCCAGTTGTCGCTTGGCTTGAAGATGCCCATGCTTTCTCGACAAGGCTTATAAACATAGCTATTTCGGGCTTCTCGGTCACCCCGCAACTCCTGTAAGAGATCTACCATCTTTGGAAGACCATTAACCAGAAGAATAAGAGTATCTACTGTGGGATGGTGCAACTACACCATAATACTCCATCAAGAGTTTACTGTAAATTCTCAGTTCTAATTTCAATACCTCCTCTTACTTCCACCCTAGGTGTAGGATAGGAATAGAGATCCTTGTACTTGATACCTATTCTGTAAATCCTTCTGAAGTCTTTGTTGGCCCTACCGCAATGACCCTGGAAATAAAGCATCTCCGCGGAGGGAGTCCTCAGTTCAGACTCGCCACTTTCCCCTTTCCGGCAGCTCATTCGAAGCGACGGCTTAATTATTGGCCCGCGTATGGTAACTCTGTGGCTTTGCAGTGGCACAAACCTGACACAAGTCAGAATGAGGAACATCTGGGAGCTTTGCGCTTAGGTTATACTATAACAGTCGTATTCCAATTATCTGAGTTAGCGGACAAACGCATATTATCATCTCTTGAAGTCCTAGTTGGACTGGGGAAGCAGAAGGAAGAAAGAAAGAACCTAAGCATCACGGTCGGGCGGCAACGAGTTTGAGGCTGGACTGTCGAACACTGATGGAGATGGGTGGAAGCATTGCTTCTCTATTGCGATGTTGGTCCTGCGTCTTATCCATTGCGCGCTCGGGTCTTGGGTGAAGGGCAGCGAGGCTCTGTCGATAATATTGTGCTGATTGCCGATGCTGCAGTTTGCCGGAGCACCGCCAATTAGGGACTTGAACGGAAGGGAATGAAGGACGCCGAGCTCGAGCCGACAAATCTCTTGATTGTGTTATCGATGCAATAATCGCCAATGTAGCTCTCCATAGGTAGTTGGAAGTGTGGAGTGTACTGGGTTCGTGGTTCTTTGGGCGTCGATCGTGTTCAACTGCCTTTCGAGACCAGTCGACGTTGGCGCTCGTCCTAACCTGAAGCTTCGCAAGTGATTCAGGAAGGATTACTTTCGTTGGCGAGCAAAACATATTGCGAGATTCGCATCGGGTTGGTGCGGCGTGACGGGCGGTTCGGGTTCGCGTTGGTCGTACTCGGCCGAGACTCGATAATGGGCGGACGGAAGCAGCGAGATTCTCCCAGCATCGTCGTCGAAGACCCGACTCGGCTCTCAGCGATGGTCAGGGAAATTAGTTTCGATGGGGGCATGTAGTAGCGGATTGTCTGTGCTTTGCCCACCGAGCGAGAAGACGTCGTGGTGTACTGGGTGGTCGATGGAAGAGGCTTTCGGATCGGCCGTAGGATGACGCAACGCGGCGTGTTGACAATAAAGCACGGGGTACTTGCTACTACTGAGGGCACTGTAGATGGAAATTCGATGCTACAGGTGGCGAGAGGTCGTGCTTGATGGGACTCATCTGTTGTTCGCTGTCATCAGCCTCCGACAGGTGTCACCAGTTGCCAACCCGCTCTTCTGGTTTGTTCGCCGAGGAGAAGAGGGCGTCGTGACAACACTAAACCGCGCGATGCTTGTTACCGCCAAGGATAGTATGGAAGTATATTTGATGCTGCAGGTGGCTCGAGGTTGTTATTGAAGAGCTTCTGATGGGACAAGTTTGTTGTTTGTTGTCATGGGCCTCCAACTGTCGACAGGTATCGCCAGCTGCCAACCCCTCTTCTGGTCAACCATCAATTGCTCACGTCGACCCATCTAAGTTCTTCGATGGAATCTAAGTTCCATGATAGGCCTCAAATGAAAGTAACACATCCAGTGTTGACCGATCATTGGAGCTACGAGCAAGCTTTGCATCTCCACCTGATCCTTTCGTCCACATCGCGAGCATCCTCTCTGCAACCACTGACGTGGCGCTCCGATGATTAGGCAAACTTCTGCAAGCAAAGCGTCATTGGATGCCTCCAATGAGTCACTGACAAACGTAACGCCAAAGTCTGACCGAGAGGACATTTGCCCTCTTCCCACGAAAGCTTGTTTCTCGTTTTTCCTTATAAATACAGCATCTCTCCCATCCCTCGCCTCTCCAGTCCCTCATCTGTATTCCTATTGACGTTTTCACCTCGCTCATTTCCCGGTTCTTGTATTTGTTTCCATCTTCTATCTTACATTTATTCTTTCATTTCATTGCATTTTCCCCCTCCACTCCCTACACACAGTTCAGCCCATCTTCACCACCATCAAGGTTCCATCCTCAGCAGACATGATTCGGCATTGGCACATCACACATCACGCACTGGCACATCACACTTTGGCAAGTTGGCATATCACACATCATTCACATCACAAGGCAAAGTTTTCTTCTTCACACCACCAGCAAGCCGGTGAATGCAATGAAAAAAAAGGATTCAAACCGAATCAACTGACACCCCTCTGGTCAGAGAAACAGCGAGAGTAGACAAAACTGCAAGCAGTGAGAGTAAATCAACAATTGTGCCGTGGTGTTCGCCCACCTACCACGACTGGGGGGTTAGCACAAGTTTGCCCCAGACCGCAGCACCTGCGCTGATTTCTTGAGGTCAGCAACAGGACGGCATGGTCACAGTCCCAAGACTGAAACACCTACTGCATGAAGAGAAGAAAAGAAAAGAAAAGAAAAGACGAAGACGAAGATGGGGGAGACGGCCTTTTATACCCATCTGCGAGCACCCCCGCTCCTACCCAACGCTGGAGCGACTTCAGAGGTATGAGGAGCAGAGAGGCAAGTGCAGGATCCAATTTGGAAAGTGAGCAGGTGTTTGAAGACTAACATCCACAGGTGGCGCCAATCGAACGACCTGCTCGCCTACCCACTCCAGGAAGGAAAGAACCTTTGACAGCGAGACACACTCGTGCGCTCGAACAACGATCAAGATGACGGCTCGCAACGAGACGGCTAGAATCGGGAGAGGCATAGAGAAAAGCAAGATTAATCTAGGGCTAAAACTACAAGCAGTGATAGGAAATTAAAAATTGTACCGCGGACTCACCAGCCTACTGCAACAAGCTGTTCCAGAGCGCAGCAGTCGGTCAACAGGACGGCGAGATCGGGATCTTACGGCATGGACTTCTACTGCTGTATCGCAACACCTGCGGCGGCACCTTGAGCGGTCGGTCACAGGACGGCGAAGGACCAGAGTGCTTTCACTTCATCCATGGAGACAAGAAAAGAAGAAGGCGAAGACGGCAGGTTCAGGAGCCACGCTCCGGAGAGGATGAATATCAAGAGCAGAGAGGCAAGTGCAAGATCGAATTTGGAAGGCGAGCAAGTTTATGAAACGGTCCTGGCAGGCGACGCCACCTACATCGAACGACTTGCTTACCTACCGCGGGAGGAACGAAAGAGCCTCTGACAGCGAGACAGACTCGTGCGCAAGCGCTTGGACAACGGCAACAAGACGGCGGTTCGAGACTCCGACAGCCAGAACCGGGAGAGGCATCAAGAAAAGCAAGATTAATTTACGGCTAAAACTGCAAGCAGTTCTGCATCGAGTCGCTCCAGAGCGCAGTTTTCATGCTGACACCGTAGGCAGTCGGCCAACAAGACGGCGTGGTCAACATCTCAAGACGCGTACACCTACTGCATGAAGAGGAGAAACGAAAATGAGAAGGCGAGCAAGTTTCCGAACACCGAGATGACAAGTGACACCATCAAAATCGAACGACCTGGTCACCTACCCTCTTCAGGGAGGAAAGAGCCTCTCACATCGAAACACGCTTATGCGCGAGCACCTTGAACATTGCTCAAGAAGACAACGGGTCATGATCCTCGAGTCCAGACCCAATACATGATAATGAGAAAAAGATGAATGTGTTGAGGGCAGTATCTCATTTAACCTTATCACAGATCCAGCGCGCACAAACGACCATCTGAATGAGATCTTGTACATCAAATTCCAACGCAGAGTTTAGCTCCTGACCTATTGGTACACGGGGCGCTCGAGACTGCGCATTGGGGAAGGCACAACGACGAGACATACGTAACCTCTTGGCGAGACAAGGCCCAATGCAAGAGCGGGAAGGTTATTTTTACAGGGAAGGAAGAAACCCTACAGCAATCACCTGCACCGACGCCCTGGATGCGTGAGCTCACAGCACGGCTGGGCCAAAGGATTCCTCCAGCACTACGATTTGAAGACGAAGAGATACGGCCCCGACACGAGCGATATTCCTAAATCACGATGAGAACCACCCGTTTCTCGCCAAAGCACGAGCACATGAACGAGACCCGAGTGAAATTGGGGCAAGGCAACACTACTTCCCCAGGCAACAAGCAGTCTTTTGGACGGCAGGTACCTCTCCTCAGCCTCATCGATCGAACGATACCCGCAGCAGAGTGACACGAAGCCCTCGGAGCTTTCGGCCCGTGCATCGAAACGAGAAGGGACTCAGCCAGCCGGAGAAAAATGCCCAGGAACGGACGAAGAAGGAGCCTCAATTTTTGCCTGATCTTTGAGGCGAACACTGGTGGAGGCTCCATCGCATCAGGAACGGAAGATTAAGAAGGAGATGAAGGCGAAGACGAAACCAGGCACGGAGATATCGGTGATGCTGAGAGGGGTTGAAGCAATCGGGGATGCTGGATCGTTATCCTCGTGAGAAAATGCAAACAATTAATCATACAAGTCCCTGAGTTACTCACAGCAGTTCAATCATAAAAATTTCTGTGAGCCGTTGGCATTCTCGCGTGGCTTCTATTTGTTTCGTTGAGCCAACCGTGATGATTGAAGTGAAGCTATTCGTAGGACCCACCTTGGTAGGGCACCCAGTATTTTCAAGGTTTTCTCTCCAGCATCGCACAGTTCTGTTCCGTACACGCGATCGCTTCACGAAGCTTCAACTCTTCCAAGTTCTTCTCCTCAATCTCGCAATTCGTGTCCTCCAAACTTTTCCAATCTAGCGCTGCATCTCAGCTGGCCTCTGAAACCCCAATTGGCATGCATAATCCCTAATCTGTCTTCCCCACGCACATCAGCCGCACGTTCTAGCCCGGCCTGTCTAAGCCCCAGCTCCAAAATGGCAACATTACCGTAAACTATCGCTAGTCCTGCACTGTGATCAATTTATTGGTAGATAGTCTGTGTGATTGGCGAGGTCTGGGCCCAACCGTTCTAGCCGCTTATTGCGGCCCGTGGCGAGCTGGGCCTGCACGTGGCGCGCGCTATTGAACCCTTATCATTGGGCTCCCTCTACAGGGCCTCGTCTCAGCTTGGACTAAGCAGCGCCTGTCTCAGCCTTGAGAGAGCGTTTGGGAACTGTTAGCGAGGGCTGAAGTTCTAGACTGGTGCTGGGGATCAATGTTTCAAGCCGCACAGCTAGCCACGAGGGTTTTGCGTGGTGTTGAGGATGTGATTTGGCTTGGGATGGGGAATGGTCAAGGGAGTTCAGCTTGCCACACGGTTAACTTAATGGTTTCACAAGCGCCATGCGGAATGCTACGCGGAAACGTGGAGGGGATGTGATCAGTATTCGGGCTAGTCGACATCAATACTTTCTGCATGAAGAGCTGAGAGGAAACCTACTAGTTCGTCGTGAGGACAGAATCATGCAGCAATAGTCGAAGGTTATAAAGCAGCGTCGATCTCCCACGGTTTTGGTTCATCATCAACATCAGCTTCTTCTCTTTACTACATCTCCTACATCTCATACCTTCTCTTCTTTCAATCTTAGATCTCATTCTACTTCTCTCACAATGTTCGTCTACCAAGGAAAGTTCGAATGGCCTGAGTATGCCGACAACGAGACCTTCACAATCATCTTCCCCAACGGTGTCGTTCGTGCCAATGATCCCGTCTACCTCTTCACCCAGTGGACAAAGGACTCCAACCGAGTCCGAAAGTCCAAGTTCTTCCAGACCATCGTTGTCTCAGACGTGAAGCAGCTTTCCAACACCACTGACATCTCCTTCAATCTCTCCGGCTCTTGGTACAGCTATGCTATCACCACTGAGCAGAACTATGCCAAGATCAAGGTTGACATGTCAAGCCGTGGTGGCCAGAAGACCTTCACTCTGGACCGCGTTTGGAAGCCTCAGGGCAAGGTTGACCACGATGCTGCTCTCCGAATCTGGGCTGGAAGCATTGTTATCCAGGATAGTGCTACTGTCCACGGCCGTGCTATCGATGAGCAAGCTATCTTTGTCCTCCCTGAGGACTACAAGGATGGCAAGCCTATCATCTCCTCGTGGCAGTGGACCGAGGACTCTGCGGGCAAGGCCAAGACCACTGCTTTCAACGGAACCCCCTTGAAGTTCATCAGTTCTGATGACAAGGTCTCCAAGTTCGCCTTTAACAATGTCTATGACTTCACCTGCTCTTGGAACCGCAAGACCGAGAAGCTTGGCCTTGAGATCAAGAAGGGCGGAAAGCAGATCAGAGCCGGTGAACTGAACCTCGTGGCTAAGATCGAACCCAAGGCGCAGTAAGTATCACCTCGAATCCTACTCAAGTGCTATGATGATAACCATCAATGTAGCTCATTTGACTCCGACGACTTGGTTCCCCCTACCAAGAAGGAGGTCGAGTTCCGTCTGCCTCAGCCTCAGGCTACCCTCCCCCGAGTCCTCGACCCTATGCCATTCCCCAAGACTCTTCTTGAGACGCTCAAGCATGGAGCGGCCTTCATTGAGCAAGCTGGATACCTGACTGTCCAAGCCCAGAATGTACGTGCTTCTAGTCCTTCCATTTGATCCAGCTTTGCTAACCTACCACAGAAATTCGCTGCCCTAGATGTCGATTTCCACAAACAGACTGTCCTCGTCGAGACCCTCAAGAAGGACAAGAAGAACCTTGAGACTGAGATTACTTCCCTCACAGGCCAGCGCAACAAGGCCAACGCAACCATCGACCAGCTTAACAAGCAACTCGCTGACGCCAGCAAGGAGTACAAGGATAAGGTTAAGCAACTCAACGACCGAATCGAGCATCTCAAGCAAGATGATAGGTTCGATCACAAGGTCATCAACAAGCTACAGGAAGACCTCAACGCGCTTGGCTCTGAGATCGCATGTCTTAACAATGATTTGCTCGAGGCTCAGCGTGAGAAACAGAGGCTTGACCATACCATCATTGATCTCCAGGGAGAGGTCTTTGTTCTTCTTGGTAAGGTCCTTGAACTCGAGAATGAGCTCAAGGCACAGAAGCAGGCGAATAGTGATCTTAGCAGCAAGAATGTTGAGCTTGAAAACAAGCTTCGAGAGTCACTCCTCGCCAACGAGGCTCTCCAGAGCCAGCTCGCCACTGCCGAGGCTAACTACGAACGCACCAAGACGGAGCGTGACGCTGCTATCAATGATTTCAACAGCACCAACAAACTGCTCGATGAGGCCACGACAGATCTTAAGGCCAAGACCGCTACTCTTGAGAAGATCCAAGATGAACTCACCCAGAACAAGAAGGAACTCGCCAAGGTCCAAAGGCAGGTGACCGACAAGACTAATGAGGCCAAGACTTGGGAGTATCGCGTTGATAAAGCGGAGGAAAAGTATCAAGCTTTGATTGCCACTCAGAAAGGCATCAACAAGACATGGACTAGTCTGGTGGACGAGTTTCAGGAGAAGATCTTTGAGGGAGAGACCAGTGAGGAGCAGTTGAAGGATCTCACTAACCGTCTTGAGGAACACAAGAAGACCCTCTGAAGCCAGGAGCCGGAGTCGACGGTCAAGCCACCAGGTCAACCTATTCAGAGAAATGATCCCTTGTTGGCGCCGGCATGGGCTATCAGACGGTTCTACGGGTCTTTGATTACAGTTCTAACATTTGGATGGTTACGATGGGGAAGATGGTGAGGTGTAATAGGATTCTATTAGGGATATCAGTTTGCTCATAATTATTTCTTGTTTCTTAGCTTTGTATTGACATTTTAACTGGAAAATCGTCTCATGGTCCTGTATCTTATGCTTGATCTCATCATCTCTCGTGTTTCAATGATGTTACTATGCCTCGAACTGGTTGGCTCGCCATTCAGCGAGATTTAAATGCGCTACTAATCTCCCCAACTTAACATACACCAATGTTGCTTGACCGTTGGTTAGCTTTGAGATGGGACCTGCATAGTCAAGCGACCCTGCGTTTAGAGCGTCGGGATTCCGTCTCTGTGTCTTTGTTCGCGCACGTCTTGACGAACCCCGATTACTTATCTCTTATCACTGTCATCACAAACGAACCAGAGGGTAAGATTGCCAGTTTTGATATTCAAAAGCTGGAGAAATGCTGTCCCTTCCTCCATGCCTACTATCAAGAGCCTCTTCGTCCCTGTCTTCATTTCATCGGCAACAGGAGAGTCATGGAAGACACCAAGGTCCAAGACGCACAAGGTCGCAGCTATTTTTCCAAAAAGGGTTTCAACATCCAAGGGACACCATCAATAACTCATTTCGAGGCCGAAATATGGGGCCCAAACGCACATATCTTCAGACCCAAGCGCTTCCTGAATGTATCGGTGCAAGAAGAGAAGAAGAGAAGAGAATAACAGTTGTCCTTCGGAGGTGGAAAGCATCTATGTCCTGGACGAAAGTTTGCGTTTACAGAGATACTGGGATTCGTTGGTGTTATAGTGCTAGGTTTTGAAGCAGGGGGGGCTGAGTCTGCCAAAGTCAAGAGATCCAGATGTTGGAGTTGGTCCGAGAATGCTGGACTGGGGAGGAATGGATCCTGGATTTAAGTTGAAGAGGAGGGAGAGTTGGGAGCATGTCACTTGGGTGTCCAAGAGTAAGCCTCTCTAGCACATAGCAAGTTACCAAATAGATTTGTCGCTGAACAAGTCTCCAATATTACTTCAATCCATTTTCTATATGATACATGTATACTATTCTCTTACTTGGCTGCAATGGGTGCAGAGCCATACCTAGGTGAAGTTAGCATGTCTCTCCATCATGAAATAGGGGTTGCTTACAGAGTAATCGAAGCGAGACCGAGAACGCCCGCCACGCAGCTAAACACCATAGCGACGTAACCTTTCGTAGTGAAACCAGACGGCAGAGGAGGCACCATCAAATTCTGCCCGCTCAAATCCAGATAGTCCTCGGTGTTGCCAGCCGCATTACCAACAGTCGAAATCCCCTGATCCGCACAAATCTTTTTATGCTCCTCTGGAATCGTCAAAGTCTTCTGCATTTCAAGCGGTGACGAAACCATCGTTGCGACCAGACCAGTGTCCATATGCCACTCGATATGGCAGTGGAAGAGCCAGACACCTATCACGGTTAGACTTTGCTAATTACAGGTCGCTCTGCGCTGACGTACCTGGATTCGTAGCTGGGAAACGAATGACGAAGTTTCCCTGTGGATACACAATAAGCGTATCTCTTCGCATTGGGACAGATGGGTATGTGATATTCGTCCACGATGCGTTGTAGTGGCCTGCGTTTTCTTCACTCCGGTGTACGACTTGGAAGTTTTGACCGTGGAGATGAAAGGGATGTCGTCCAGAGTCATCATTGTTGAGGACTATCTCCACAATCTCGCCGTGCTTAAGCACGAAGGAATTTGTGTCGGTTCCATAAACGGTGGGGTTAGTTGCGTTTTCGCCAGCGGAGAGAACGGTGTATAACGTCGGGACCTTGGGGGACACGTAGGAAATGTCGTTGAAGAAGGCACTGCAAGTCGTCAGTATCAATGTGCTGGTCTTTGTCAGAGGATAAGCTGCTTACTAGTTCGCGCCGTCACCAAGGTTATTCATCGTGAGATCCAAGCTGATGGTGTGATCGGCCTTTTCTAATAACTTCTCGCCGTCTGTAGGAACAAGCTTGAAGTCATCGTAGGGCTCAAAGTCGTTCAAGACAGCAGCTGGGGGAAGCTTCTTGTCGGAATCGTACTCCAGCCAGCCTGTGACATTCCAGTTCAGACCGTCAGGAATAGAATCGAATAGACTCTACAAATGAAAGTGATTAGTTTCTCGAATGATACAGTGTCCAGGAGGGGAAACCTACCGTATCCATACTGGCCATCATTGGATAATTCGCCCCAGTCTCATTCTTCATCGTAACCAAAACAGCATACCGCTGAGCACTAGCAATGTAAATCATGTCTGCCTCAGCAGGCTTCGTCCAGACGCCATCAACTTCAACGATCTTCATAGTGTGACCCTCGATCCAGAAGTACTGCGACGCAAAAGCACCCACGTTCACCAACCGTAAGAGATAGGTTTTACCAGGCTCAACGGGAAGAGTCATGTTCTGCGTGTCGTTCATGAGTGCTGAGTTTGGAACGGGCTCTGCGCCGGTGGGGTTCTTGTAGGAGACGAATTGTTTCATAAGAAGAGGCATTTCGTCGTGATACCAATCTGAGAGCGTGATGACGCGCTCTTCGTCGTATTTACCTTCATATGGATTCTTGGGATCTTGGATGATGAGCGCTTGACGTAGACCATCTGGGTATTGAGATCTTGTGTGAGAGTGATACCAGTAAGTGCCAACTTGGTCGGCCTGTCAAAAATCAGACCTGTTCCTTTAACAGCTCATGGATCAGACTCACCGTGAAGTTGTATGTGATGGAAGCGCCAGTTGGGATGTTGCATTGCGTCACCATAGCAGGTCCATCCATGAAATTCGTTCCATTTTGATACATGCCATGCCAGTGGATGGAAGTAGACTGGTTACCCAATTGATTTGTTACCTTTGCGATGATTCTATCGCCTTTTGTGATGTTGATGACTGGGAGAGGCCATTGATTGTTGATGCCGATTACAGGACGCGCTTGTAACCCATCGGGATTTGCAGTCGTCCACGTAATGTTCCAATCGAAATGCACATCCTTTGCACTAACCGTCGGTACAGCAAAAAGGACGGCCAGCGATGAGACGATGAGTGATGGAAACATCGAGGCAGTCACTAGTTCATCAATCTTGCTTCTGCATACACTCGTCTTGGAGCTGATGAAGAAAGATGAACTGGATCAATTGGCGACAGGCCGGTTGCATTGAGTGCCATGCAGGGAACCGATCAGATAAAGAATGCGGCAATTCCTCCCCAAGCCACATACTACCGAAATCCTCGCATTAGTTGCAATCGAGTAAGTAACCTTACTTTTTGACACGCAAACTCTGGATAACCGGCACGCCTAAGATACGAGGATCAGCCCATAGCATCGCTTCTAGATTGATAACTATCGGATAATCGGGAGCGCGATTAATTTATCTTATCGATCTTGTCAAATCAGATGGCGTCAGACACACCAAATCTCGGAAAGTCGGCACTCGCAGGTGTAGAATAAAGTGATTAGCGCAGTGTCAAAAGTTATCTGATCCATCTTTTTTACAGGCAGATGACTTTGACTCGGGAAAGTCGGCACTGAAGGCTGGGATCTTTGGCGGGGCTAGGGGCGTCGTAGCGTGGGAGGGATGAAAGTCAATTCGGGGGATCCACTGTCTTGCGAAAACGAGTTGGGCGCATCGATATATTGTTTCGTTCCATTGCATATTCCCTCATACCAAAGATCTCATGAATTTCTCATCCGTTAATCTCTAAAGTAGTACCTGATTACCTGGTCTGGCCAACGAGCTGATATCATCATGACAGTCAACGTCTTTGCTGTTCCCAGTATGTAACCAGTTACCTCAGAAGTTATGTCCAGTCATGAATCCAGCTGTCTAACTCTCATCCGAACAGTCTTCTTCATCTGTTTCCGAGAATGTCTCGAAACAAGCATCATCGTCTCCGTCCTTCTCGCATTCTTGAAGCAGAGTGTCGGCGGCGAAGGCGATACAGAAACCTACAAACGCCTTCTCAAACAGGTACTCTCCTCCTCCCCAAATTCACTCTCCTTCAATCTAACAAACAACCAGGTATGGATCGGAGTAGGTCTTGGGCTCGCCATCTGTCTCTGCATCGGCGCCGGCATGATCGGAGCATTCTACTCCCTCGGCAAAGACGTCTTTAGCAAAACAGAAGATATCTGGGAGGGAAGTTTTAGTCTCATTGCGGCGATTATCATCTCCATTATGGGCGCTGCTCTTTTGAGAGTTAACAAGCTTCAGGAGAAGTGGCGTGTTAAGCTCATGCAGGCCTTGGATAAGAAAGATGCGATTGCGACTTCTGGTATCATGAGTCGATTCAAGCTCTGGTCGGAAAAGCATGTCATGTTTATTCTGCCTTTCATCACAGTTCTGAGAGAAGGTCTTGAGGCTGTTGTGTATATCGGAGGTGTCAGTTTGGGACTTCCAGCTTCTTCATTTCCGTTGGCTGTCATTTGCGGTCTTGCTGCTGGTTGCGTTGTTGGATACATCATTTACAGGTTCGCTGACTTTTCTACTTTCTAAGACGGGGCCTCAATACTGACTATCTTGACCAGGGGAGGAAACACAACATCCCTCCAAATCTTCCTCATCATCTCCACCGGCTTCTTGTACCTCGTCGCCGCCGGACTCTTCAGCAAAGCCGTCTGGTACTTCGAAATTCACGCCTGGAACAACATCATCGGTGGTGATGCTGCTGAAGTTGGCTCCGGTCCTGGCTCTTATGACATCCACAAGAGTGTCTGGCACGTCAACTGCTGCAACGCTGAGCTCAACGGTGGTGGTGGCTGGGGTATTTTCAACGCCATTCTTGGCTGGCAAAACTCTGCGACTATCGGATCTGTTGTCTCTTACAACGTTTATTGGCTCGTTGTTATTATCTGCTTCTGCTCCATGACTTATATGGAGCGCTACGGCAACCTTGGTGTGTTTACACCACTGACAACATGCTTTGGTCTGCGCAAGAAGACTGTCCCTGAGAAGCCGAGCAGCATTGAGAATGAGCTTATGCCTTCGAATGGAGATGACAAGACTGCCATGCCAGTTGTGAGCAGCATTTAAACGACAAACAGTATATAGTATTGTTAAAAAAGCACTTATAAAAAGACAGCTTTGATTGCTATTCTTGAATAAATCTTTATGAAACGTTGGAGAAGGTGGCTTAGTCTGTTCTCCAACGACCCACCTCAAGTGCAAAAATTTGCAAAAGAAAAGATCCGAAGATCCTGTCAAGTAATCGACCACGCCAGGATTCGAACCTGGAATCTCTAGAGAGTTCAGAAGATGGAGACCGAAATCTAGCGCCTTAGCCATTAGGCCACGCGGCCGGTGTATTTAATAGAAGACGACAACTGTATTTTGGTCCAGATTCGGTTGCCCGGAGTCAATCTCACAACATCCGTTGTTATCGCGAAGGTATCTGCATCAATCCGACAGAGGTGTGACAACGGCGATAAATTCTATGTCTCAAGACATCTCCCACACGGTATGGATAAGTCTTTGTCGTGCTGCGGCTGGGAGTCGGTGCCGGGGCAAATCATTTGCTGGTCACAAGCATGCTCATTCCAGGTGGCTTTGCTCTGTTGGGCATCATACGGCCAGATTTCTGTGAGCTTAGGGCACCTTCAGTGCATCGTGAGTAATGATAACGAATTGTTCTTGCATAAAGAACCAATGATCGCATTATGCTCTAAAAGAGCAGAGTGGTGATAAAGTTAAGAAGCAATGATCATTACGTATGAATCACTGTCGCAACACTGCCAAAACGTCATGAGAAAACACAAAACATCTAGCTCCCGTAGCTTGTGCTATACCACTCTTGTTTCCCCATAATATGTGTAGGCAGCTTATGACCAATGGAGGATATTAAATTGGCAAACAGGGAATATACAATGGTTAAACCTCCTTGAGGCCCTGTCTACTGGACTGGTTGCTGGCGTCAAGGTTAAACTTTAGGCTGCTAGCAAACATGACATAATATTCTCTTCACAATATAAGCTTCCACACAAAAGGCTTCCCTGACGACCCATAATCCCATTGCAAGCCCTAATGGTTCTGGAGATCCTGTGAAATTTCCTTCTAGGCGCCACTGATCAGTTGGCATCTCGCCAGTGCATTTGAGTGGCGGAGGTTACACAAGCCTCCCATTGTTTCACCTGATTTCCCATATTCACCTAGACACCTAAGTCTCAATACTTCTCTTTCCCCTTCTTTCTTCATCCTTGCACCAACACACTCCACATCCAGACTTCATCAGCCAGGATCACCGCGACAATGTTAGAGGAACTCACTCCATGGGAACCTTGCACTCGCGTGACGAGCTGCGTCGAGATTGACGACCTCTCCATCTCTTTCATGCGCACCATCCGCGTCCCCGATAATGAGGACCTGAACGCCCTCCCTCCTTCGCTTGGCGAATTTCCCCTCTTCAAGACCGACGACTATGCCGACAAGCTTCCTACCAGTATGGCTGAGAAAGGCGGCATCTTCATCCCGATGTATCGTGAGTACTAAATACCGTCACATCGTTGCATCAACTCTGACTGTCAAACATAGAGCGCGAGGCCTTGTGGATTGGCTTTGAGTCCGACAAGCGATACGCTATCAAGATTTTCACTGGCAACGTGAACGCCATCTCGGGCGAACCACGAGTCCCAGATGCTGCGTCAGCTCTTCGACGTCGGGAGCTTCTTGATAGAAACAAACCGATCCAAGACTACGTCGTCACTCCCTATCAGCCGTGGATTGACGGTGTGGCCACTAACCAAGGAAAGGTCCGACAGTTTGTTGCCATGCCTGTTGGAAGTGGCCATTCCGTCGAAGCCCAGATGACTGGCCAAGAGTCTACCGCAGGCCTTCAATTTGAGATTACTCGACTTGATGTCGACATTCCCGGAGAGAAGGAACGAAGTATCACAATCACCGTCATGACACTGACTGGCAAAAGCATCCGTGTGAAGCTCTCTAGCCATGATCTTGTCAACGATGCCAAAGATAAGATTGAGGAGATAGAGGGCATGCCTACTGACCAGCAGCGATTGATTTTTAACGGAAAGCAACTCGAAGGTAATTTGAAATGCAGCCATGGCTGATTGCCGAAACAAAGAATCTGCTACTAAAACTGTACTAGATGGTCGCCTCCTGATGGACTATGGTATTGGCGAGGTTTGTGATCCTTCATCCAGTCCAGCCGTCATATAATCTCCTACTAACGAACAATCTGAGCAGGGTTCACTTCTTCACCTGGTCCTCAGACTCCGCGGTGGTGGTCCTAGTCTTCCTCCCAAGTCTGAGGCTGAAAAGGCTGAAATGACTCTTGCCGCCGGCGGTGCCATCCGTCAAAGCATTATCGAAATCCCTCAGCTACAATTTCGAAAGACAGTCACGATCGCCTTCAACGTCCAGATTCTGAACAGCGTCAGCTTCAGCGTCGTCACTGGTCTCGCGCCCCCGCCGACCCCCGCCTCAGCAGCGGTCTACGCACAGCTTTGCCTGCCGTTCTATCATCTCTATGAAGAACCCAGCCGTGTCTCTGGTGGATTTTCAGGTCTAAAATCTATCGCTCAGATTGATGGTACTCCCGAGAAGGCATTGGAGAATCTTTCCATCATTGATGTTAAGACTGGAGAGCCAGTGGTTGATTGCAATGGAGGCAACGGCGAGGCTAAGAAGCCTCGTAGCGATACCGCTGGTCCTAAGTCGGGCAGAGTTGGGCTTCTTGACCCTCGAGGTCCTCGAACGGAGCTTCAATTCACTTGGGAAATGGCAGCAGAGCGCAAAGCCGAACTTTTGGCCATGATAGAATCAGCGAGACAGGTTGTCTCACAGTTAAAGAACCGGTGAAGATCGCCAAGTAGTGGCTATGGAAGTCCAACTCTGAGTCTGGAGAGATTTAGACGATCGGATTGGCATTGCAGCACATGATGTGCGTGATTAACACGATGGTGGAAGTCGATATGCATGTGAGATCACTGGAACATTGCCAGCAACATGGCTCTAGCATAGCTTTCTAAAAACCCATCCTTTGACATAAGTTTCCTATACAGCCTTCCCATCTGCAGTCCCTTGATTCATTGTAGAGTAATTCACCTCCGTCACCATCAGCGACGAGGCACTTGAATGGTCACCAACAGGATACTTTTCTGCGATATAACGATCGAGCTACATGTTGTCAGACCATGTATCAATGTAGGAGCGAAATACTTACCCAGCGAACAACAAATAGCCAGCCAACCATGGCAGCACTGACACAGAGCATGCCAATATAACCGTTTCGCCAGTAAGGAGCATGATCAGCAGGGAACATGACGATGCCCCAGAATGTCCACAGTAGTCCATCACTTGCTGCCATTGAAGCCAATGTCACACTTCGAGCGGCATCATCTGCTGTCCGGGCCAAGATGTTGCTCGACCATCCATACAGAAGTGGGTTGATGCCGTACGCCGAGGCTGAGAGGTACAATGCTGTGAGGTTCCCTGCAACTGACGTTCCTGGAATCAACAGTATGATGCTGCAGATGATTTGGATCAAGCAGAGCAGAAAGCCAAGTGACATCCTCCTGTTATAACGATCCATGAAGAATGAGACAGAGAGCTCAGCGACAATACCGACGGCGTGAGTGGGGATGGGGAGTGTGTTGACCTCAGACTGGGTGAAGCCATCAATATCCTTGCGAAACTTGAGGTACAGAAGCATAAGTCCCTGAACGACGTAAGACTGGAGTGCTGATCCAAGCACTGAGAAGACGCAGCAGACATAACTGTCCACCTCTATTAGTGAAAGGCTAGGTCAAAGAATGAAGATTACTCACAGCAGAGGATGTCCCATCACCCTCTTAACAAGACTCAACGCCTGTATATCATGACCATCTTCCTTTTTCGGCGGCAGTCGATCAAGCGCAAGCTGTCGTTCCTTATCACTCAGATACGAAGCATCAGTGTACTCAGGTACATCCGGAAAGAATAAGAAGCCAAAGATAGCAACAGGCAAAGTGATGATGCCGTCTATCAAAAACACCCACTGCCAGCCTTCCAGTCCAGCATGACCTTCCATTGACTCGTGGATGGCAGCCATCATAGCTCCCGCGAACATCTTGCCGACTTGACCAGCCACAGTGAACATGGCAGTTCGCTTGGCGATTTCGTTAGATTTGCTGTCAGATCGTCAGCTTTGCTAGTGAACTTGAGAGTGGTGAGACTTACTACCAAGAACCCATGATGTAAATAGATCCCGCATAAGTACTTGCTTCAGCAAGACCCATCAGGAAGCGAACCGCACAGAGTTGAGCATATGTCTTGCAGGCTGCACTGGCCATAGTGAGGCCTGCCCATACGACGACCATGGAAGACATCCATATTCGAGGGCGGATCTTGTGGATGATTATACTGCTGGGTATTTGGCCGACCAGCATTCTACTCGAGCTGTCAGTTGGTCCTGGGTAAGGGCTTGGGCGAGTTCGTACCCTGCTGATGCCATGGAGAGGAGGACATTATACTGATTTCCACTCAGCTCAAGGGCTTCTTTGAGACCTGCTACCTATCACACAGTAAGTCAAAGTCATCGCACAAGTTTCTTCGGTAGACTCACGTATGCATTCGCAAAAGCTTGTCTGTCTGTGACTCCAACGTCAGAAGAGCGTCATAAATGCTGAGACGAGGAGATTTACCAAGATGGTTGAAAAAGAAGCTGAGGCAACAGAAAGTCTTCTTCGATCAGTATTTCGTCTCAATAAACAAGAGATCTCTTACAAGGATAAAGAAATCTGCCGAGCTTTAGTATTGTTCCAGTTGAAAGGTTGGAGTAACATACCGAGTTTTCGTATCAACCTCTTCTCCTCTTTACTCGTATCGCCCCAAAGGTAATCAACCACTAAAGCCACCGATTAGCATGTTTCATCAGTCACAGTGGCTGAAACGTACTTCTTTCGTGATCGTCGAAATTACCAAAGATAGTTGGAGAAAATGCAAAATGTGTAGCGGATCAAAGTTGACGTTAATAATGTCGCCAGTTCTATTGGACCAATTCTTTTCCAGCGGAGGATCCATCAAGGTTCACAGCCGATCAGTCGCTTACTGTTTTTAGATAATGCCAAGATCTAGAGATTCTTATCTGATAAGATTCAAGAGAATGAAGCGAATTGTTAAGAGATATTATCTACACATTAGATTACGTAGATTTGGTTAAATTGTAACAAGTCCAAGTCGTAGTCGAGGTGTGAGTATAAGCTGAACCCATGAAATATAACCTCCCGGAAAGCCAATAACGCGACCAACCACAACCAAAAAGCAGAACCTTCAAACCTTCAAAACACCATCACCAACCCAAAAACCGCATCTAACTCCTCCTAATCCTCCCCCTAAACTTCCTTCCCCCTCCCCTACCACCCCTCGTATAACACGCAAAACACCTCGAATCATAATAAACAACGTCTCCCCCCCTCGGCCTCTCCACAATCTCAGTATCTGGATACAGCGTACAACTTCCCTGCTCCTCTGGCGAAGCCGGCTCCTCAAAGCTAATAAGCTCACAGTTGAAAAGATCAAACTCTTTACACTTCTGCGCGCAATCATCCAGGTATAGACTCTCCAAGACCTGGCTTTGCCCCTCTTTAGGATCGCCGCGTACGTTGCAGTTTATGTCTTCGGCTGGTTCTGAGATGAGCGTGTAGGCGGGGCATGATGATGTTGTGGTGGGAGCAGAGGTGGTGGTGGTGGTGGTGGTGGGTTTTGGTGTTGGTTTGCAGTTGCTTGCAGTTACGCTTGCTGCGAGGGTAGCGACGACAGCGAGGGACTTTGTTGAAGGCATTTTGACGACCTCGGAAAATAAAGAGGTGAGGAAGGAAGGAAATGGGGATGAATCAGGGGAGATTCAGATTTAAGAACGTTGGTGCCCTGAGCTAGAGTCAATAGTCTGAGGCTAAGACGACGCCACTGTCGATAGTTCCATGGCGGTTAATTAAACTATAGCATGGATCTGCATCTGAGATCTATTGTGCTTTGGGGACAAGAAAATTCAAGATATGTATCTAAATAATATAATAGGCCTGATACATCTAAAGTTGAATGTTTACTTCCTCTTTGCTTTGTCTTGGGCTGAGCCCCATGCAATGTCCCGATACTGCAACCCTTGAACTCCCAGGGACGATGTCGGACCTCATTTCCCTTCGACACCTTCACGTCCACCAGATCTCAACCTCAACCCTATCGCCATCTCAATCCTCTCCACAGCCCTGCATATAGCAGAGAAGCAGTGAGAAAAAGTGTTGTCCAAAAAACAACGAGTTTTTCAACAGCTATAAACCGAAGAAAGGACGTCGAATGCATTCCGCACTCTTTCAAAAAAAAAAAAGCAAATCTGCAAGTATCGTCAGCGTAGTGGTGCGTCATGTCACTGCATCGGTTAGTAGATCAAGTTCGAGTCGTGGTGAATAAATATCGTCGTCCAATTCTAGGCCACTAGGCCGATGCGTGAGCGCCTCTCAGTGGAAATGTAATCTGCGCCAGTCCCAGAAACAACAATCCCCCCTTCATCACGGCGTTACTATACACAATGCAAGGTAAATAACAGAAAGAACAAAAATGCGAAGATCATGACGTCTTCCAAGCCACTCCGTCTAAATGTCCATAACCGGCAAAAAGACACAAAAAAAAAAACTCCAGCATCAAATACTATGCACAACCGATTGGGGGTATCAATATGGGCTTTTTGATCGTGTTCAAGGAAAGTAGGATCAAGAAGAACAAGGTCCGATATGCTTCTCATGTACGTGGCGAAGGAAATCTCGCTGCATTCTGAAAGAGGAGTAGTCGCCTCTAAGAATCACTTCAAGAATGTTGCCCTGGTTGGGATCACGGGCAATCTCGTCCATTCTGTCACGTAGGAGGTGGAAGGCGCCTTTGAAGCGGTCAAGGATCGCTACGGTGTTGGATGAGCCGCCGGAGATGTCGTTGCCCGAGTTGTTGGGGTCGATGATGGAGAGACGATCGTAGTTCTTGTACGTGAGGCTTCGGACCTCGGACTGGGACAGTTAGCATGGAAAGGAAGAGCAAAGTGTGGCACGACATACCTTTCGGATGTACCCAATTGGTCTGGTCAGGGAGATGGCGTTGGTGTCGTGGCGGAAGTCGCGGCCGTAGAGGTGGAAGAACTCGAGAAGCATCTCGCCAAGATGATGTTCGGGGATAAGGTTTCGACTTTGTACCTGTGGCATAAGCTGCAACATGCTGACAACCAAGCAAATCACTGTGAAACCACCAATTCCTCCATTTACAGGTTCATTCAGACCACGCATGAGCAGGAAATGTTTGATCACAGTCACCAGGATAGGCATGGCAGGATATTGGGCCTTCCACTCAAGGAAAGTGTCGACAGCGTTCACACCACCCAAGTTCTCAAACGACACATCAACCTTCAGACCAGTCTGCTTGTCAACGTACTTGACCAACGGAACTCTAGCGTGGGCAATAACCTCGATCGAGTGTTGGTCAGCTACGTGTTGGCTGGTGAGGAACTTCTGGAACTTGTACAGCCAGCTCTTTGCCGACAGGTATGTTGGGGGACCGCCTCGCATGAAGCTTGCTGAGCAGACGACCAGGTCCATGTCTGCGGTGGGGAGGTAGAGGCCTGACATGAAGGAACCGAATGGGTGGACAGAGGCGCTCGCGAAGTTCCTTCCATCGCGTCGCATCGCCTTTCGAAGGTTCTCGACGAGGTTGTCACGGATTCGCTGTTCAAAATCGCGGGGTCTGACGTATTCGTAGAAGTCGATGATCTCTTTGTGTAATCTGTATACGTTAGTCTCAGTACAGGAGCGGGGAGAAAGCTTGGCCGACAATGCAGATCCATGACGGTTGATAAATGGTAGAAAGGGTGGTGCACTTACCGGAATGGCATGTTCATGGTAGCAGAGTGATCAACAGTGTCCCAAGGGCAAGGGTCCTCTGTTGCCTTCGGCTGCCAGCTGGGCAGAAGCGCACCTTTCGAAGGCTTCGTCGTAGCCTTCTTCAACTGTCCATAATCGGGAGGCTTGATCTCATCATCCGCAGTTCGCTTACGAGATCCAAGCGGATCGTTTCTTCGCGCCGTATCCAAAGTCCCATTAGCAGGCGCCCGCGGCTTCTCAGGCAGACGCGCAGTCTCAGCTTTCGGTCCAGAGGGCGCGTTCGGAGGCGGTGGTGGGGGTGGTTCGCGCGGGGGAGGCGGCGGTGCTTCCTCTTCTTCTTCACTACTCTCTTCGTCTTCTGTCAGGTCAAACGAGATAAAGTCTTCGGCTTCGGTTGAAGCAGCTAGTTTCTCCGATTGGTCTTCCACGCGCGCTTTTCGGATCAATTTGACCATATCCCGCTTCTTGCGGGTGCTCTCGTCGGGACATGGGAGGGCAGTGTAGGGATCGGGATTTGACCACTTAGGTGCAGCATCGCCAGATCCATCGTCTCCTGTTTTGGCACGTTTCTTGGAAGGTCCTTCTGTCTCGGAGGATGAGGAAATGTCCATTTCGAGCTCGTCGTCGTCCGATAGCTCATCGACATCGCGGTATTTGGCAGCGCCTTCTTCACCAAGTCGTTCCTCAGGCATATTCGCAGTCGCTCCAGATACCAAAGCGCGTTCAGACGGATGAGGCGGAGGTTGCCATTTTCTTCCTCCTCTACCCCGACCTCGGCCACCACGACCGCCATCGCGACGCGGCCCTCTCCTATCAGACGGTCCACGATAATCACTCGGGAAATCAGGCATGCCAGCCGGCTTATCTACACGAAAGGTAAAGTCGCCCTGCGGCACGCGCGGGCGGTATGAATCGGAGTGGCCATAATTATCGCGGGGCGGCGGTCGAGGAGGCAAGTCGTACCTGTCGCCGGGTCGATAGCTGTCGGCATCGGGACGCAGAGGACGGTCATTTCTTGGGCGCGAGTCGGGACGCGAGTTGCGCGGCCTGTTGTTACGCGGAGGCATTCTGTGTGGTTGGAATGCAGATGTTCTTTGTGCGGTGGATGAAGCGATGATGTCGCGAAAGAAAAAAAGATCCTTCTTGCGCGAATGGTTGACCCGCACTAAACCTAAATGAGACAGAGGCGATCTCGGAATTGTTAGTCAGCATGTTGCGTCACTGATTTTTGTGCTACCCTAGAGACACATTAAAGCAGGCGATGCCAGGAGAAACGTGTGCTATCGTTGATCAGTGGTCAACATAAATTGACCGAGTGGTCCATCAATATTGCACAACTCGGCGAATTTGTTCTCTTGTGTAGTCTATGTAGTCTGATCTGTGTGTGTCCATTTTTGAAGCTCATTCCTTGTTTGCCCCCTCCGGATCATAAGCTGACACTTCAATCTCACAGTACATCGTCGGAGCACCAAGCTGCTTCACTCCAATCTGCGTCCAAATGACCCTGTGATTAGGCATCCACTTTTTGTAATTCTCCGCCATTCTCTGTCCCACTTCAGGTGTGATTTCCGTGTGGTACGAGTTCACTCTGAAGACCTGCTCCCAGCCTTTCCCACCAGCCGCCTTTAGCGCCTTGTCCACATTTTCGAAGGCCAGGTCGATTTGCTCAAGTTGAGTTTCTGCGAAGAGGAGGTCGCCGTCTTTAATAAAACAACCGCCTCAAGTTATTTGTCAGTATTTTGTTGGTGAGAAATTGAAGGGGCGTTGTGATGGACCTTGACCACTGAGCTGGAGTTGATCGCCAAGACGGACAGCTTGGGCGTAGTTGAGGAAGTTGGTGAGAAACTCGCCGACGCCTTCGTAAGTGTAATTCTTGAGTTGAGACATATTTGCCGATGGTACTGAAACACAGATAAATGTTGGGTATTTGTTGTATGCTAGAATTGGAGTGAATGAGATGCTGACTTGATCATGGCTTACTCTGTCATTTATACTCATGCCTCATTCTCAGTCGCATCATGCAGAGTAAGGCGTGCAGGATGATCTGCATCCATAGCATCGAGCATAACGTTGGCATAACGTTTTCCGGCTTAACCTCGTTCCATATCTGAGTAAGATGCACGGAGGGTCGGTTCAGTGAGGACGATTACGGTCAACCTCTGATGGACGGTTGGTCTGTTGGATATCCACAGGTTTCTCGCCAAGACGGTGTAACAAAGAGATGGGCATGACAAATTCAGCCGAAACGGAACCATTCAACGCCCGGTTCGGATCATAATCCAATGCCAAAACCTTGCAAGATCTCCATGATTATGCTTAAATTATCTCGTCAGATCTTAGCTTCTTGGCCTTTGCTCCACCATATCCGTCAACCTTCTACTGCAACCCGCTCAACTCTACCTAGTATCCATGTCTATCTACTGACTCTTCTTGTTCTTATTCCTTGCCTTTGCAGCTGCCAACTCAGCATTAACCTTCTCAATTGCCTCCCTCGCCCCATCCCACTTCTTCCTCTTGCCCTCCCCATCAAAAACCCTCCACACAAACGGCGTAAAGACCCCATCCATCAGGATCTTATACAAAGCGTGATCGTTCCACCACAATTTCCAACCTTTCAATCCCCACCCGAGATGCTCATACACTTGTGACCCAGCTGCCTTGTCAGCCCACGCAAGCCAGTCAGCCTGTCGCAACCACCCAGGCGACACGCTGCCTTTGTTGGCGAGCTTGCAGATTAACCCGTGCTGTTTGTCTGTGGCGCGGTTCATTTCCTCAATTGATGGGAGTGGAGAGTTTCCTTTCCAGATTTGAGCGATTGCCATGGTGCAGAGATCGCTGATGGGGAATGCGCTTGTTGCGACGAGGACATTGCCCATGAAGGCTAGTGAATCAGGGTAATCGAGCGAAAACACGTTCTGATAAAGTCGTGGAAGGGGTTTTCCACGAGAGCCGATTGCTTCTGCCCACTTTGGCGTTGTGTTGCGCGTGGGATCAACGCTTGGGTCTACGAGGCTGAAATCACCCTTGTATCCGGTGCACCAGATGATCGTGTCAACATCCAGACGCGTTCCGTCCGTGAGTTCAATCTCTCTAGGCCCTGTGACGCGCTTGATCTTCGGGACCGAGGTGATGTCGCCCGACTCGAGCAGAGGGATGAGATTATCCGATATGACAGGCAGACTGTGCAGGACGGAATCTGCAGGAGAAAGACCCCATTCTGGCCTTATCTTGAACGCGTTGTCCTGCATTTTCTTGCAGATCGCGTTGAAGATGATTTCGTACAGACGAGGAAATTTACTCTCAAACATTCCCATAAAGGCCATTGTGCGCGCTGTGAGGGTGTGATCGAATGGGATGCCATCGCGCTTTCGTGGGATCTGCGACAATGAGCATCACGACTTGGTCAATTGACCATGGGCAGCTTACCACTATAACACCGTGACTACGAGATAGCCAGACTTTTTCGGCATGTTCACAAAGGGCTGCTGCAGTGTCCGCGCCTGTATTAGAGACGCCGACAACTACCACGCGTTTGCCCTTGAAGAGTTCTGGTCTATCACCATCGTTAGTCAACCTGCGAATTAACAGAGGCCATAGTGACACACTGTTTGAAGGCGCGCGAATGTAGAACCTCTCCTTCAAATTGCTCCATGCCCTCGACCTTGGGAATGTGAGGACGATTGTTCCCGCCCGTCGCCATAATGACCTTGTCGAAATACTCAGGCTCAGAGCCCTGGATGTCTACCACCCAGTGATTACCCTCGTTATCGCGTCGCACTTTCTCTACCGATACGCCCAAGCGAAGCTTATCGCGAAAGTTGAAGTGATCTACGTAAGACTCGATGTACTCTTCCACTTTGGCGGACGGGCAATGGCTGGGCGTGGAGTCTGGGTATGGAAAGTCTGTAAATGCGGCCTCCAACAGTCAGCATATCTGCCGAGACATAAAGTGAACGAGGTAGAGTAAGTACCCTTTCTTTGGAGATGTTGATGATGGTACCTCAAGCATGTCAGCGACGCATTCTGTACTGCTGTGCGTTGTGTGCTTACTCGGTAAGACTGATGTCTTATCTTGCTCGGTGTAATGCCAAAGACCTCCGACATACTCACTGCGCTCAAATCCAGTCACATCGAAACCGACCTCGAGCAAATTTTTGACAGCGACAAGACCGGCGATGCCTGAGTTGTGTCAGTGCCACCATCTTCAATTGAGATACCGGAATACCCACCGAGGCCGATGACAGCCACCTTTGCAGGCTGCTTATTCATGCTTACTTGGACTTCAGCACTACATTCTCAACGTAGATTCACGGTAGCGCCTCAGCTTATATATATTTTCATTTTCCTGGAAGGCCCGGCATTATCTCAGCTGACAGCACAGACCCCATCAAGGTCAGCAGTCAGCAAGACGGAGCATTCCGGCCTAGAGTACTAGCCTCGTAAACTTTGTACCTTGTCACAATTGACGTAACAGCCGAACATCCGTTGGTGTTTTTGTGAAGCGCCCGCTGAGTTTTATATGAACAAGGATGTGAGTTAATTGTAGCATCGTTTCTGCTTAAGCACTGTTGTGAAACATCTCATATCTCAATTGAATGGAAACGCAGTGAGGTACTCTGAGCTTGTAAGGCGGAATTGATCCCGCAACCACGCCACCAACAGCTTGATGGCTTGGATCTAATGCACGATGCTGGAGAGAGATCAGATCGATTAGATAACATGCAATGCTCCTACTGGTGCAGAGGCCGAGCTGAACGGTAACCTGTGCGCCATGACCCACGAGACGGCCTGACGTCGATCCGACGACCGACTTCGGATCATCAATAGGGTCTACATTGCTCTCAGGGAGCAAGAAAATATCAGACCTTGATATAGTATGTCAGAGCAAAAGGTATCACAAACTTATGTTACGTTACCCAAGTCTTATGCTAAATTACCTAAGTCTTTTTGTCTTTAGAATCAAGGTCGCCCTCAGGGTTGCGTCGAGGTACCAAGGGATGTGTCTGTATACATTTCTGTTACGAAATGTTATTCAATGGCAACTGCTTTCCAATTTATAATGTACAAACTAAGATCTGTCTGGTGAACATAAGCTCTCAACCACAGATCTCAACTGCAAAAAACACATCTAGCTAAGAACTTAGATATTATACCACAAATGCGTAACCAATCACCCCATATACAAATACTTTTCCCTTGACCCCCCGCTCATTTCACTCTGTCCAATTTATAAAATGCGAGTCTAGAATATACATCCTTCTAGATTCTTGCCCTCAAACTGGTGAAGGTTCCAATAACAAGTCCACGAGCTACCGTAATCGACACCACTGCAGCAGTGATAACGCCAAGATAGAGGAACGCCAGAGGCTTTGCGCCCTCTTTCTCCAACATGAAGCCGCTCAGAGGGTTAGCGATGAGCAGCGCTACTCCTACAAGCAAATTGGTAGAGCCTGAGAAATTGTTAGTCATATTATTCCCAAAAGCGGCTGGTGAGATACATACCGTAATATCTCGCAAAATCCTTTGGGTCGCATGTTTTGCCGACGCAAATAGGAGACAATGTGTAGAAACATCCCGAGAGGAGGCCCCAAAATGCTGCGAATGCGTAGAGAAGGGGGCGGCCGGATGTAGTGAAAGGGATGAAAATGGTGGACATGAGAAGGGCCATGAGCACCATCGTGCCGACCATTGTGTTGATTCCTCCGAGTCGATCGCTTCCAATGCCCATAATTAAGCGGCTCACGCATGAGGCCCCGCCTATGACCGAAAGAAGGATGAATCCATCCTGAGCTGTGAAACCAACGGTAGCCGATATAGCTGGGAGCAGACCGCCTATCCCACAGTTGACAAACTCCAACAGGAAGATGCTGCAAGACACAAAAAAGAAGCTGGCGCTCTTCCAAGCCGAGAGATTAAATGCCGAACCTGGATTTCCAAAGGGGTCAAAGTTATCGGTGGTCAAGAGGATAAGTCGTTCGTAGGGCAGAAAGCAGAGGAATCCCACACTCGTCGACGAGGCAATGACTATCGCCACGACCCTCATGGACCAAACCCAACCAAGATGCTCAAACGTCCAGTGAAGAACAAGCGGAAAGATGGTAGCCCCAAGAGAAGCTCCCGTCACAGCAACGCCCATAGCCAAGCCGCGTTGGCGAACGAATAACTTCCCCACTACGCCAATAGCAATAGTGCAGTTGATACCAGCACCGATACTACCGAAGACACCAAAGCAGAACATGAACTGCCAATATGTTTTGCACTGCCCCATTATGAGAAAAGTGGCGGTTGAGAGAATACCTCCGAGTGCGCTTAGGAGTCGAGGGCCGTAGCGGTCGAGTAGAGAGCCGTAGAGGAAACTGGGGATGCAGGCGAGGAATAGGTATACACCGAGAATCCAGCCGATTTGGCTGTTGGTATTGTGTTTGAGCTGGTTGATGCTGAAATATGACTGGATTGTACCGATTGAACCGTTGAAACCTGGGGATTGGTGTTAGTCAAATCTGCATGGGGAGGGGGTGTTGGAGAGCGTCTGATAAAGCAGTCCATGGTTATTATAGTACACGAAACCGCTTAATCAGACGTTTCTTGATGCTGTTGGGAAGATGCAAGACCTACCAGCGGAGCAAACCAGAAAGAGGAATGAGCCAAAGACACAGAGCCATGCACGCCAGTCTGACTCGTGGTCTATGACGAATGGCTCTGATCGGTGAGATAAGGGGCGAGTGGGTGAGGGCCTATTGGTGTCCTGACGATTGGTGTCCTCAATCTCGTGAGAAAGATCAACATATGGGAAAGCGCTCTCAAAGTCGATTGTTGAGGTGCTCTTTTCCCGATCTTGCAAGTCGGTGTCGTGTTGACGGAGCATTTTTGTGAATGATGTGCTGCGACAACTATGAAATGGGTTGCATGTGTAAGTCCAAAAGCTGATCTCACAGCTGCTATATATATATGTCCCCGTTCATCTCGAGTTTGGAAATTGGAAGTTTGATCGATTCATCACGAAAGCTTATAATTTCTGAGCGAGAGATATCAAAGCTAATATGTTTTCTCTTCACTCTGAGTGGAAGCCTTATGCTATTGACTTTCAAAAATCACATATAATAAAAGTCTTCAGTGAGCAAGTTCGAGGGAAAATAAACGCATTTCTGTATTAACTTAGCCAAAGTTTAGGGGACTCGTCACTAAGTTTACTCTAATATCTTCTTAAGCTTAAGTTTCCTTAGGATTCTGCGGACAGTTTGGCACCTTTTGCCATTACTCTTGTTATAATGGTTATCAAGTCGATGCACTTATTCCGCAGGTCTGAGCTTTATCCCGCCGACTCATTGAGGCCTCTCACCCAAGATCTACGTTTGCTATCATGGGTGCCCGCGGAAAATAGCATAGTAAAAAGTCATCTGGGGATGACTATTTGTAGATGTTTCTTTTCATGTTCAGGTGCGATTATTTCCAGGAAGGCTAACTTCAGAGCAATAAAGCTTTCGCTCATTTAGGAGAAGAATTATTCGTCGAAATAGAACTAATTGGTTGGTAATCAAGAACAGAGTCTGAAATTTATTTTGTTCCGATAAAATCTTATTATTTTTCTCAGTAATGATATAAGGTCAAGTCCCCAGAATCTGACGTTTTCAGAACCAACCAACCAACCACCCAAATCTCACCATCTGACCAATCACATGACCCCATCAAACCACCCAGCCCGGAAACTACGGCATCATACTTTGTCGTCATCAACACCAACATCAACATCATGACAAACACATAGTCACCGCCTCACGACATGCCACCTCTAAGCGAGACCATCCGAAATGGAATCTCCGACTCTTTGGCGCGCACTCAACTCTGGCTCAACACGCCCAACGGCCGTGGCGTGCTAAAGTGCACTGTTGCCTACACCATCGCCAGCCTTGCGACTTTTGTGCCGTTTTTAGCGAATTTTCTGGGCAAGCCGGAGGGTAAACATGTTGTTGCTACTATTACGGTGTATTTTCACCCTGCGAGGTCGGTGGGGTCGATGATTGAGGCTATTCTCATTGCTGTCGTGGCGGTTGCTTACGCGGAGACGGTTTCGCTGCTGTCCATGGTTACCTCTGTTTTCTTTGGGTCGACGATGCATTTGGTGACGCTTTCGCATGTCTTGGTTGTTGTGGTGTTTATTGGCGGTGGGTTTGGGTTCATGGGATGGGTGAAACAGAGGATGCTGAACCCTCTCGTCAACGTTGGCAGTACCCTTGCAGCTCTCGCGATAATCGGTGTCGTGACCAAAGAGAGCCATGTTATGTCTAACGTTTTCTCAAATGAGAAGGTCCTCCAGGTCTTCAAAATGCTCGTCATGGGTATCACGACTACGACGGCGGTGAATCTGCTTCTTTGGCGAACGAGCGCTCGCACTTCATTGCGAGAGACGATGAATCGGGTTTCGATACCGCTGGGAGATATGCTGTACATGATAACGAACAGTTTTCTTAGCGGATCTGAAGAGGGTCTTGTTTCGGATGGATTTACAGCGGCATCAACACATTATGCGAAATCATATGCTCAGATGATGAAGGATATGAGAGAAGCCAAGTTTGAGCATTATTTTCTTGGACACGAAGAGATTTACGAGCATGAGAGGACTGTTGCGAGATCTATGGAGACCTTGGCTCAGGCTTTGGGTGGTTTGAGGAACGCGACGAACACTCAGCTTGAACAGCTCAAGCATCCAAAGCCACTTAGTCCAAAACAATCGGGGACGGCCTCGCCTAATACCGCACGCCAATTATTCGAGCAGTTTAATGAGTCGATCACCATGTCTATGACGGGTGTGAGACAGAATCTCTGCAGAATTCTTCATGAGCCCCAGTTCGGACAGCCGCCCAGCTACGAAATCAATGTCGATGAAGATCTACGGCGCAACTTGATGGATTCCTTGAGCACATTCGACACAGCGAGATCAGACGCTTTACAAGGACTATACGATCGAATCGAACAAATGGCTTCATCTCACGAATCAACACGGGCTAATCTCGAAGAAGTCGCTGCTGCGTGCGGTCACTTCACGTTCAGTCTTCAATCCTTCGGCGAAGACGTTCTTCAGTACCTCGATGTTTTGGATGATCTAGAGTATGTGATTATACGCAAGAGTCGAAGTTGGAGATGGCTTCTCTGGTGGAAGGGTAGCTCTGAGGAAGATCGGAATAAAGCTATCAGACTGTTTGAGTCTGCGGAGGCTGATACGCTGATGCGGACGAGGCAGAGGTCTGTTAGTGTACCTGATGGTTCAGCTGCTGTACCTGCACCGGTGGATTTGAGAACGTGGTACAATGCGCCTGATCTGAATAAGATACTGGCTTGGCTCTGGAGAAACATCTCTGCGCTTTTTAAGAAAATGGCGCGAGACGACAGTGAGTTTCCCCTTCCTCATGGAGCAAGAAAATATCGGACCTTGATATAAGGTATCAAAATAAACTCAGCAAAAGGTATCCTAAGTTTAGGTAGTAAAGATATCCTAAACTTATACTAAGTTGCCTAAGTCTTTTTGTTATTTAGGATCAAGGTCCTGAGTTTTCTTTCCTCCCCTAGCCCTTATCTCCAATTTCCCACTCGCTAACTTCAAGCAGTTCAGTTCGGCCTCAAAGTTGGAATAGGAGCTGCTTTATGGGCCATGCTAGCCTTTCTCGAAGAAACAAGAGAGCTATACACCGAGTGGCGCGGTGAATGGGGTCTTCTGTCCTTCATAATCGTGTGCAGTTTCACAGTCGGAGCTGCCAACACTGTCAGCCTTGCTCGTTTCATCGGTACACTATTTGGTGCTTTGTTCTCTGTGATCAACTGGAAGATAAGCCATGGTTACGCCTTGGCATTGATTCCTCTTGGCTGGCTGACGAGCTTTATCAACTTTTACCTTGTTATTCAGCATGGCAAGGCTTCTTTGGGGAGGATTAGTCTTCTTGCTTACAATGTTTCTACACTGTATGCGTACAGAGTAAAGAGGAAAGCAGATGGGAATGATACGACTGAAGATGGGCAGTTCAGTCAACCTGATATCATGGAGATTGCCAAACGTCGAGCCATTGCTGTTACAGCAGGTATTATCTGGGGTCTGGTAGTTTGCCGACTCATATGGCCCATATCCGCCCGTCGCAAGTTCAAGGAGAGTCTCTCTGTTCTGCATCTGCAGATGGGTCTGATCTGGAAGCGAGGTCCTCTCACTGTCCTGTTCCGCAGCGAAGGTTCCCAGAGCTATCTCAAGTCTGGTGAACAAGCTGCCCTGCAGAGATATGCTGCCAATTTGGACAGCTTGAGACTAGCCGCCGCTTCAGAGTTCGAGTTACGAGGCCCGTTTCCTATGGAAGTCTACGGCCGTGTTCTGAAAAGCACTATGCGCATTCTCGATGGTTTCTACAACATGAGTCTTGTTGCATGTCGAAAAGGTCATCTTACAGAAGGTGAGAGAGCATTGCTTGAGTACACTGCCCGTGAGCGAGCTATTCTGTGCGACCACATCTGTCAGGCCTTTCAGGTGGTTGCTAGCTCGACGATGCTGGAATATCCTTTCGCAGACGCTACACCGAGTATCGTGTCAGCACGCGAGAACTTGCTGAGCAAGATCTTTGAGTTCAGGAAGAAACATCCTAGGAGATTGATCAACGAGGGTGGTGAGAGCAGTGAATCAAGTCAGTTACTTGTTGAGGAGAAGGACTATGCACTGCTTTATGCGTATGCTCTTGTTACTGGGCAGGTTGTAGATGAACTACGGTTGATTGGAAAGGAGATAGGGAGTCTGTTTGGTGTTTTGGACGAGGATACCCGGCTTTTGCAGTAATAGAGACAGAACTTCATATGAGTATCCATTCATGGATGCTAGCATTTCATTTTCATATTATCTTTCCGAACTTTACAAACGCATATCGCGAAGACGGTTTATTCACATACAGACACTCATATTCTGCTGTATATCTGTCACAACCCTACATAAATACCTAAGCAAACCTAAACCCGAAACAAAACTCAAGACCTGAAAACGACCCAAAACACCAAGCGATCTTTAAATGCACCCTTTCCCCAAAGCCAAGCCACCAGCACCTAGCAGCCTCCAAACCTCGAAGCTCCAAAGGATTCACTAACAGGGTAACTCAGGTACAACATCCAGTAACCAAAGACGATACCTGGTAACCAATTAAGAGCTTTGTAGCTTGAGTTGCCGTGAGCTGTGAAAATACTCAGCGAAGCTCATGACGTTCAATCCTTTCTTTTCGAGGTCCTCCAGCATAGAAAGCAGTTGGGCATCCTGATTTTGAATCCTTTCATGAGGTACAACCACAATATCAACATCGGGACAGCTTCCATCACTCCGCATTAAGGTCATGTTGCATGAAGCAAACTTGTGCCCATATTGACTGAAATTGTGCCAGGGGTTGAGAAGTACAACACCATTACGGGGAAAAAGGCGTTTTCCCGCACGAATAGCAGAGTGACTCAAATTGAGATCGACCAGAAAATCGTCCAGGTATGTAACTGTAATCCGGCGTTGTTTCGCAAGTTGCTCATACTCGCGAGATATGGAATCTTTCCAAGCCCAGACGTGCACATCATAGCCGCATTCAATAGCAAATGTCACCGCTGGTTTCATGTCGCTGTCCCCAGAAACAAGAACAAAAGCAGTATTCTCCGTGAATTTCTTAAGATCGCGAGCAGCTAGTGACATGTCTCTAACTAGAGTGGTATCGACTTTCTTCTCAGGTCGATCCTTCTTCCGAGAAAAGTTCCGAAAATGGGAAGAATGAGTGAAGATCTTGATATTCAAGACATTGCTCGAGGTTGGATCCGTAAACCCTGAGGTTGACCTTTTCGTCCACTTTCATCCCGATGTTTCTGCGGATGATGCCCATGAGCGCGCGGACATCGTAGTGCCAGCCTAGGCGCGCCTTGGGGTCAAATGAGAGGAGCTTCTTGATGAGTGTTTCAGCACTGATTCTGAAATTAGACTCATCCAAATAGATGTGTGCAAAACGGGTATTTTCGTCAGGTGGAAGGCCAGGAAGCCCAGGCGATTTAGGGCCTGACATAGGTGTCAAGGAGAGAGAGGTTTGATGATAGAAGGAAGTTGAGTCGATATCATAGGAGAGAAGCTCAGTACCAATGGTAAGATCAAGGCGAGGGATGAGTTGATGTTTGAAGGATAATCAACAAAACTGATGGAAAAGTGCAAATTTTATAGTGGTAAATTTATTACTTCAATGACGCTGGTGATCACAATGAAACCTTCAGATTCTTTCAAGAGGAGTGACTGATCACTTCTCACAAGTTTATGCAGCCCTTTGTTGATAAGTTCTGGCAGAGCCTGCATTACATGCAGCTGCGACAAAGAATATTGAATGTCAACAAGACCTGCATACTAGAGCATGATTCTTAGTCCTCTTCATTCAATTAGCCAGTACTAGTCGCTTTATCGCTTCAAATACTTCTGCCAGTGACGGAACTTCTGCTGGATTTCCGTCACAAAGACTACCGACCAGCTGGGCAGCAGAGAGACAATTCCTGAGTTGTGAATGTGGTATTCTAAAACGTATTTTCTTGCTTTAACCAAGTCTCTTTGTTGACATTCTGTATTCACGAGATGAGGCGCATATGATCCTCCACAAGAGCTCTAAAGCCGATGGGTGCCAGAGTTCATTATTGCGGAGAACTGTATTATCATCCAGCTCGAACAATGAAACTGAGTATAACGGCTGTCATTTCATGCAGTCCCTCAGTTTCAGGCTCCACATTGGTGCCTTTTACCTTTGTGTCTTGCGGCTGAAGCGTCCACTCTTTTGAACTCTCTAAGTTACTAAGTTACTAAGTTACTAAGTTACTAAGTTACTAAGTTACTAAGTACTAAGTTACTAAGTTACTAAGTTAAGTTACTAAGTTACTAAGTTAAGTTCTGTCTGCCGGAATAAGCTCTCAGCCACAAGTCCCAACTGCAAATAACACATCTAGATAACAACTGAAACATTATACTCTCAACCTTATCACACAGACTCCACGGCATACATGTCAATAACAATCTGTACCTTCTGGCGAGAGTGCCAAAGTAAAGATTGGCTTGGCTGATGTTGCCCAACTGTGGAGAAACACTCCGGGTTTCTATATCAGTCCAAGCCTGTATCTATTGGAACTATGCAGCTGATTGTTCGACGTAAGGTTAAATTTGAGGCTGTCAACACACATCATAAGGACACCATATTTGCTAATTATTATTCATAATTAAGGTCTAATGTTTTGTTGCTCCCTAAGGCCTATTTGCAATTAGCATATGTAGCTCGAAGGTTGAATCAGCCCAGAAAACTTAAGTAGGAGTCGGGTGTGAACCGCGTGACACGTCATGTAATACACCCTCCCTACATAAGGTATATAACCCCATAATCCCTAGCCCTGTAACTTTATTCTTTTGACTCTTACACCACCATTCTTACAAAAGATGACAGACTGGAAAGGCTCGAAATCTTCATTTTTGCATCGCCGCATGCCATGGTCCCATCGCAGCAACGCCAATGTCTCCGCCTTACAAGACGACGAAGAGTTTCTTCTCGCGAAATCAGAATCAAATCCTTTCCAAGATACCACAAGCAGCACAAACGAGTTGCATTTCGACAAGACATCGCTTTCGGGTCAGACACTAGATTCACAAGACGATGCCGGTTCTCATGGCGGTACACTGCCATGTGGCGATGGTTCTGCTTCTCTTCAGTATTGCAGATCCTGTCAGATAGCTAGAGCTGCTCCTGGGTATGCTGAGCGCGTTGTTAGGTTGATGGATCCCTTGTACTGTACGGCGTGTGAATGCGAACACCCCGCAATACTCTTTTCTCTGTCATCTCGCCAGAAACTATCGTCATCCAGAGCCTGTATTGCACATGAAGGATATTTGCGTATTTGCCCTCATCTGAAACTCTCATTGGAAGATATTGGTTCTTTGCGAGCTGGGGGAGAATCAGTCGATCTCGAATGCAAAGAAGAGGCATGCCCATGCCCCGGCGCCATAATCCAGTATGTCCTTCTCAACGACTCGCTGATATATGACTTTGTAGTGGCCAGGTGGACCGCAGCACTAGATGGTCCAGCCTCTAGCAGCTCCTTCATGCACCAATGCATATCGAAAACCAGACAACGACATACACTATATCCGTCATCATTTTGTCCAGCATTTGAAATCACTCCAAACCGTCTATTTCAACCAGATCAATTCAGAGACTTTGCATGGCCTGGGGAGCCACCACGGCTTACGTGTATGTGCGATTGTGGATTTAATATTCACTACGATCGAGAAAGAAACATGGTCGACGCAAGTTATCTCTTCGAGTTGCCGGTTAGTCGAGAGAATCCCAGACCATCAAACTGGATTAAGAAGTTAGACCCAAGCAGTTACGGCCACTTCGAGGACTCTGAGACTCAGAATATCACCTGGTGTAACGATCGTTACTGTATGACAACACGCGAGTTAGTTAAGTACTATACTATCATCAAGTCTTTCCAAGGTGACTTCTCCCGCGAGAAGTTAGCAGAAACACTGGAATATTTGGACCGAGAAGTGAAGGAAAACATTGAAAGAAAATCAAGAGGTTGAGACTATCTGCCTCAGCTCGACATGGATACGATGGAAAGATGACCCACAGGGAATTATAGGGCTCTATAGTATAAATATATGGCTAGTAGAATCATCAGTGCACGGGTGTATATCAATGTAGACAATGATAGCCCTGTCGGCGAAGATGCCAAGGTAAAGATCGTCTTGGCTAAAGTTGGCCGATTGTGGAGAAATACCCCAGATTTTCCAAGCAAGCCCACGTTCTATCGGGCCTTTTTCATTATGCCCACGACTGACCGGGGATGCTCGATCAAGTCATTGCAGCAACCTCGGGACATGTCCCCTTGAAGAAATAGTCTCGGCTTGGCGACCAGCCCGACAAAGAATGTAAAGAACTCTGCTTCCATTCAGTCAATTTTCGGCATCAGTACCGACATATTGGCATAGTACGATATATGATCGGTGAAAACTGACCAGAATAGGCAGTTTTGAACACCTCCACGGCTTCATCTACCGGTCAACGCTTCTCTCCCCCGCATTTTCTCAAATAATTCCCTCGACGTTCCAAATCAGCAGTTCCTTAACCACTCCATCGAATGTGGAGTCAAAACCTGTTCATGACGTCTAGTCCGGGGATAGTGCTTAAACTTGAAGAATGAAGCAAGTTCTTAGCGCACAATCTTAACGAAGTTACCCCATTCAGCAACTCTAACCACCCAAGCTCCAAATGCCATGATTTATCACCAGTTCCTGATCGACAGTGTATAAAGACAACAATTTCCTCACAATGGACTTGACCGCTTCAGCAGCGCTGAACTACACCATGCCCAACATGTTTTCCCAACTCGTCGGCGCTTTCGCCCTCTTCACTGCGCTCCCCTTCGCGCAAGCTGCACCAAGTCATGACAAGCAATGCTCGACTGCGCGCACGGAGCACAAGCGCAGATTATTTGTGCTCACGGATATCAGCAATGAGCCAGATGATCAGATGAGTCTGGTCCGGTTGCTGACTTACGCCAATGAGATTGATATTCAGGGTATTTCTGTGACGACCTCGACGTGGATGCCTGACAAGATCGACTATGAGTCTGTCGTGGGTGTTTTGGATGGGTATAAGAAGGTTGTGAATAACCTCAACGCCAATGTTCCTTCTCATGCGCCTTATCCTTCGTACAAGTACCTTCTTGACAGAGTTCACAAAGGTCATCCTGTTTATGGACGAAAATCACTCAATATGAGTCTCAGTGATGGTGCGAAGGCGCTTGTTAAGGCTGCTGATAAGGCGAGCGTCGATGATCCTCTTACAGTTTCTGTTTGGGGCGGATCTGCGATTTTGGCTGAGGCTCTTCAGCACGTTTCTCGCACCAGAAGCGAAGACGCTGTTGATGCTTTCGTCGAGAAGCTTCGCGTTTATGCCATCTCTGATCAAGACGATACCGGTGTCTGGATCCGCCTTCGCTACCCCCAACTCTTCTACGTGGTCTCTCTGCACGGCTTTAGCGAGTATACTGTTGCAGCATGGAACGGCATCTCGGGCGAGGAGTACCGAAACTTTGATCACGGCGGCCCAGACTCCAGCATTGTTTCTAATGACTGGCTCGAGAAGAACATCCGACTTGGTCCTCTGGGATCTCACTACCTGAACTGGTCTTATATCATGGAGGGTGATACGCCCTCTTTCCTACCTCTCGTCCAGAATGGTTTGGGTGATGTGAACCATCCCGAGTGGGGAAGCTGGGGAGGTCGATATACTCTCCTGGACCACACGAACCAGTCGCGCGTTTACGCTGATACAAGTGACTACGTGGTTGGCGCCAACGGAAAGGCATTTACCAGCAAGTTTGCAACTATCTGGCGATGGCGCGAAGATTATCAGTTTGACTTTGCTGCTCGTATGAAGTGGACTGTCAACTCCAAGTACTCCGAGAACAACCATCAACCTGTTGCCATCGTCAACGGCTCTTGTGGCACTGCCCCGTTGAAGCTCAAGTATAAGCCTGGCAGCAGCGTTGTTCTCGATGCATCAAACAGTTGGGATCCCGATGGTGATGAGCTCAAGTACGATTGGTTCCACTACCGCGAACCTGGTGGCGCTTACGGACGAGGCTTGGAAGGCTTTGACCCTTCGCTGAAGATGAAACCAATCTTGACGCCTAAGAGCCCGAACGTCAACATCACAAGCATCAAGGATGATGGCAGCGTGGTGAAGCTGGAGACTGCCAAGAGTCTGAACGATGTAAGTCAACCCTCTAGACGAAGTGAACATATGCTGATTTTCTTTTAGACAATGCACATTATTCTTGCTCTCCGCGATGCGACAGAGAAACCCCTTGCTACATACAGGCGGATCATTCTTGACGCCAAATAGGCCATGCAACTATCGCAAATATCATATAGGAGTATATAACAGTGTTTTACTCAATATTATATTATAATATTATATTAAACCTATATTGACAATAACCCCGCGCATTTGAACAGTTCCGGACATCCCACCGGGCAGCCCACCATAGAAGCACCATATACCGCACGACATGTCAACATATGCACAACAACTAAAAAAAAGGCATACAAGTAATAAATCCTGGCAAGACACCATCTCGTTCATTCTGAAATCAGGGTCATCGAGAAGCCCGGGGCCTTTGTGCACCGTATAGTCGATGTCACGGTACTCTCCAACTTGTCTAAGATGTGATCATAGCCGTTTAGCCTTTACAATTCTTGTATATGAGTTTGAGGTATTCGTGCGCTTGAGTTTATGAATAGCCTTATTTACTATGTTAATGAAATAGTTCGTGCGCTTGATGCCCATCAACTCCACTCCTCCTTTTATCCAGATAAAGGTGCATACTGATATGGTGTCTAGGGGAGGAAAGAAAACTCAGGACCTTGATCCTAAATGATAAAAAGACTTAGGTAATTTAGCCTAAGCATAGGGGACTCTTTACTAAATTTATTTTAGTACCCTCTTCTAAAGTCTTATATTTTCTTGCTCTCCCTGAGGGGTATATACACCCATCGCACGGCAGCTGTCAACGAGGTAGACAAGCATTGGCTCGGGCATTGACGATCACCACACACTCTGAGACTGTTCATTGATGCGCTTCTCTTTACCCCACCAACCTTAACCCCAGGTCCAGCATGCCGACCCTGGTCACCGGCTAATATCTATATCAGACCATATTGATGGAATACCGAGAGTTCAAGTATAAGCAAATGTTTTTCTGTGGCTCGTGGTTTTATAAATAGAGACTTCAGTTTAAGCTTAGGGAGTTAGTATCCTCACCGACACCAATTCTTCGCATGTTTGTGTATTTCTTCTAGATGATGATCCTTTCGCTCCTCATGGCCGTAGCTGCGGTCTTTCAGCTGCCGGTCGCTGCTGAGACTTTCAATCAGCCTCCTATCTTCCAGGACTTGCCAGATATCGACTTGATCCGCGTCGATGATACATACTACTACTCCGCCTCAACCTTCCACTACTCCCCTGGCGCCCCTATCCTACGCTCCTATGACCTAGTCAATTGGGAATATCTCTCCCATTCCCTCCCATCTCTCGACTTTAACGACCCAAAATTCAACTTGACAAAAGGACGGGCGTACAACGGTGGAGTGTACGCATCTTCGCTTCGGTATCACAAGACACAGAAGAAGTTCTACTGGTTGGGATGTATTCAGAAAAACGGCAAGACCTACATTTACACGGCGCCGAACATTGAAGGGCCGTGGACGAAAGCATCGACTATCTCGAATTATTGTTTATACGATGCTGGCCTTCTCATTGATGATGATGATACTATCTACGTCTCCTCTGGACAATGGACGCCCAACGGTGCTGAGTCTCAGACATGGATCTCAAAGTTCGACGGAAACTTGCAAGTTGAAAAACAAGAGTCTGTCTTCAAGTCTAACGAAGAGCTGGGCTACATCGAAGGCTCTCGGTTCTACAAGATTAACGGCACTTATTTCCTTTGGCTGACGAACCCTGGCGTGGGCAGGGGTCAAATCATTGTTAAATCCAGTGGTGATGTTTGGGGCCCTTATGATTCATGGCATCGCGTACTCAAGAACAACGGAAACCCTATAGAGGGCAGTGGATCACCTCATCAAGGTGCCTTCGTCGAGACACCCGAAGGTAACTATTGGTACATGGCTTTCGTGGAGCTCGGAACAAGCGGAAGATTTCCTGTTCTTGCACCATTGAAGTGGGATGAGGAGGACTGGCCTAACGTGGAGCTGGACAGTAACGGAAATTGGAAGAGTTCTTACAATTACCCACTACCAAAGCACAACGTTAAGCCTGTTGAGGGGACGTTTGAGTTCAAGGAATCCAAGCTCCCGCCTCAGTTTGAGTGGAACCATGATCCAAACAACGACAAATGGACCACTGGACCTGATGGTTTGGTATTGAATACAGCAACTATCACCGATGATTTCTTCTCGGCCCAGAACACACTGACACACCGTATCCTTGGCCCGCAGTCAAACGTCACCATTGAGCTTGACTATTCATCCATGGTAGATGGGGACCGCGCGGGACTAGTGTCGCTGAGATATGATGCTGGCTGGATCGGTATCGCCAAAGACAGTGACTCAACAACACTGCAGATGGTAGACAATGCTGAAATGGACCCTGACAACAACTTCGTCACTACCTCCAAAGGAAAGGTCATCGCAAGCAAGTCTATCTCAGGTGGCAAGATCTGGCTGCGATGCCAAATCTCAACGGTTTCTCCCAATCATTCAACCTTCTTATATAGTACGGATGGTCAGAGTTTTGTGAAGCTTGGACAGGAGCATGTTACCAAGCAGGGAGGGGTTTGGTTCACTGGTACACGTCATGGTATCTTTAACTTTGCGACCAAGAAGAGTGGAGGACATGTTGTTGTCAAGAAATTTGACATTCGTCTTAACTAGATACTGCAAACCCATTTATGATCACGCTCTATGTTGCTTTTAAGTGGCATCGGGCGGATGCAGGCGTAGAGCAGAAGACCTAAAGACAGCTAAGGACGTTGATCAATAAAACGATTGAATAGTACATCGACTAAACTGTCAAGTTGGTATAATGATGAAACTTACCTGGAGCCATACATGCATGGCATGCAAGAAGCTGCAACGTATTATAATAATGAATTATCAAGAACAAGAATTGTCATTGACCTGAGAAGCAGTCCTGCACCACTTAAGGACGAAACAACCAGTTCTCAGCTCCAAGTATACATCGAGATTCTCTTCATTGAGCTATTTGGAATTGGGATCTTTCTGCTAGTTGACGAAGAAAGATATAGGCACTTGGGCTATAGCCAACCACGAGGCAAGGAATACTCAAGATTAAAGCGAATTTAAGTTTAAAAGATTGGTGGCAAAGAGAGGGGGATGGCATGAGGCAGTGGCATGGCCAACCAAATTCTGAAAATGTCTGGGTGGATATGTGGGACATTGGTGTTAAGGTCAATGCTACATTTCGGTTTGATCTCTTTGGAGATCTTATTATGTTGCAGGTTGGGATTAATACTCACCAACCATTCCATAAGGGGACATCTGGAGATGGCAGTGCTGCTGATGTTGGGTGTTTAGGGGAGCATCCGCCACAGCGGACAAGGGAGTTAAATCTCGCTCTTCATAGTAGCTCTCTCACTTCCACCAATGGCAGGCTCGTAGTCATGCATGGAGTACCTCTGGATACCATCAATGGACAGCTTTACTGCTCACGGGCCAACTGTTTGGCGATTCTACGATGGAGACTGGATGGTGTTGTTCCCTGGGCAAGGTGACGCAAGTTGAAGGGGAATTTGCTCATTAAGCTTCTTCTGTGACGGCAGGCTGCAACGTTGGAGACGGCATTGAGGCGCCTGGGCGGCTATGTGAGGCACCAATTGGACCATTCACAATGGGGAACTGTTTCGGAAGATGGGCTCCTGGCTTAATATCGGCTCAGCTCTCTATCGGCTCGACCCCGCACTCACTGCATCCCCTCTCTACGTACAGCCTTAATTACCGCAGGCTTAGAATCCTAAACTTCTATGGAACCTTTAAGTTAGTAGTTCTTGAATAATATTAGCCCCACGGTCTTATGCAGTTTTGAACTCCTCTAGACTAAGCTTTTACTGCAAATCTTCCTGCCTAGTTCAGGAAACAAGTATATAGTTTGTCAGTGCATATAACTGGCTTCAGGTTCAGAACAATTGTTAAAATGGAGACTAGTAGCTGTCGGTTTGGGTATAGTCGTACACGTTGCTCAGAGGTGCTCGATTGTGGATAAAAGGTTGAAAGTGGAATCATCTGGCGCATCATGGGAATATCGTCTTGACATCCTAGGCCACTACATACAACAGATGGCCAAATCTCAATAAGCAACTCAACTGTTGGAGGCTTTGAAGAGAAATATGACCACGCAACAGGGTGAAGAGCCAAGATGCGAAGATAGTAAGTAAGAGTGCTTGCCAGCATTATTCACGGCACAAGGTTCAAACTACTAATATGACCCTGCGGTAGCTCACTAGGCCTAGAAAAAGAGATAACAAGAATCTATGACTACGAATGGTATGATGTTTTCACATGGGTTGTCAGCACTTGGGGCGTAGGCAAACCAGGCCTTCAATGATATTTTCTGAAGTAACCCCGAAAGAGACTCTTCTAATAGTACTTAGTTAACTGGACATTTAGTTAATAAGGGTTGGATAGAAATGTAGCAGAATTAGTTGTAGTGGCAGCGTACGGCGGTACGCATGCCACTAGTAACATACTGGCTCAGCCTGCCAGCCCGCCTGAAAGTACCCTTATCAAGTCCCTGTTCGATCGCCCACTTCCAGCAAAGAGGACCAAGCGGGGAGAAGCTGTCGACTCCGCGTAAGCGCCACCGGATTGGGAATAATGGCTGTGATATCTTGCCCCAAGCGTGAGGTGACACGAAAGGTTGCAGCAGTGAGAAGTTGAAAGTGCTGAATTACAGGTGTTACGACTGCTCTGCCTAGTTTTATAGCTGTGGAAATGATCGACGGCGCTCACAATCTTCACTTGTCGCAGCTGGGCCAGTGGCTGAAAATCATTGGCTGTGGATGCCCTGTGAATGCGCTGTGATGTGATGTGGCTTGCTGGCTCGCCGAGTCTCACCGGGAGGGGATGTATTCGTCGATGCTTGAGATTGGGCGTTCATGCCCGTTGAGCAATCGCCCAGTCGCATATCACTGGGAGTAAGAAGCAGTTACGCCATGCGAGCAGCGTCGACTGCTGTGATCACTGAAGAGGTTTATGGTCGAAGATGGGTAAGGCATATTATGAAATTGGCGCAACCCGGAGAGGCCTGAGGGGCAGGAAATGCGGGGATGGTGAAGCTAGGAGGCTGTTGGTAGAACAAACAACAGTGGCCGGGCGCATACTCAGCCCAGCTTCGGAAGCATTATGCACCTGTCTCAAACAAGTAGTGGCGGCGTGCGCAAATGCTCTCTGACCGGGAAACCTTCTGAGTCAGGCCTAGTAGAACAAGCGAATCAGAACTCCAGGCTCGGGTTCTGCCCTTCATGTTGGAACGACTGGGTGCTGTGCTGCGCCCCTGCTACGCCCACATTATCGAGGTAACTCGGCCAGATATATGTGTCCTTGAATCCATACCAGGACCCTAGAGGGTAACTCACAACTCTTAATGCTCCCCACTTCAGATTCTATCAACACCCATCGACAGTGGAAACCCTCATCTTAACTTCTGATCCCGAAAGATGCCGGGCTTCGGGGTTTTGGGTCCGATCTCTGCAACCATAAGGATCGTCGATATGATCATGAGAATCTACAGAAGGTCCAAAATGTTCAGGGACGTTGAAAGTATCCCGGAGACCTTTGACAAAGTGCTTGAAAGGCTCCCACTTCTTCAGGACACCCTCCGAACTACCGAAAAATACATTAGGACCAATGCAGACGAAGAGGACTACCAGGCGATGAAGGTAGTCGCGGAGAAGTGCAAAGTCAAGGCAGAGCACCTGAAAAAAATATTCCATGCCGCTGCTTCGCGGAGGGGTATATTCAGGCCCGAACGGTACCGAACGCTCGCACGCCGCTACCAAACGGTCGTGTGGCGATTGGGCAAGGCAAATTTGTTGGAAGTCTTAGTAATGGAAATGATGGAAGACGTGCGCTTCCTGGCACAGAATCGCGCAGCCCAAGCGGCAACTCAAGCCCAAGTTGCGCAACTCGATGAAGCTATTGAGGATCTGTCTCACATGCCGCCCTCGCTGCCGAATAAGGTCTTGATAAATTCTGGACCCGGTGATCAATACAAGGACAATCACATCGGATACATCAGTTCCATCATCACTTTTGGAAACACTTTCAGTGGCAGCAGCACCGTTAGAGGTGGCACTGTTACCTGGGTCAAAGACGTCCAGCGAGCTGCAGAAATACCCTCCCTGGTTTGGGAGCCCCCTTGGCTTGAACAATCAAGTAGGTTTCCAGTGGCACTCCCCTGGAATCCTTGTGCAACGAAGGATTGCGTGTTACCAAATGGTCATTTATCTTCACACGAAATCTGGAAACCATGCGTCATGGAAGACTGTAGCCGGCACCAAGACCACGATGGAGACCACAGGATAAGAAGTGAAGAACTGAGTAAAATCAATGCTAGGTTCGAAAAGAGAGCTAAAGCTGCGGAGACATTTTGGAGAGAGCTCGCGGATACGGTACTTGAAGCCATGGGATACCCTCAGCCTGAGGATCGATGGAGATCTAAAATGGCGAAGACCATCATAAAACCTTTCGAAAACACCAGAAGGAAGGCCTCAATTCAATCTCCGAGCTTGCCGAGAGGAAAGCCTTCATCGCCCTACCGTAAGTTTATCCTAGAGAATCGACAGATCCGATTATTCCAACTGGATCCTGGAACGACGTCCTCAAATATCACGGGCTCTTTCATCTGCGCAGAGCTATCATCGCGTCCTGTGTATACCGCCCTTTCGTACACGTGGGGCGACGGGGGAACCGAGCGGAAGATCACGATCTTGAATCAAGGCGAGCTCGCAATTGGAGAAAATCTTTATTCCTTTCTACACCTACAGAGCTCGATAATCACTCAACCAACCTCGTTCTGGATCGACGCGATTTGCATTGATCAGGCAAATATCCATGAGCGTAACCATCAAGTGGGCCTTATGCGGCAGATCTACACAAGCGCCGCCAAGGTTTATGTATGGCTCGGACAGGAAGATGAGAGTAGCGACATCGCGATGCGGTTCGTGGCAGCGCAGGCTTCCAAGCCTCTCCGTCCAAGAGGTTCCGGGTTCCACCCCCTATGGTCGAGGCGGGAAGGCAAAGCCCTTCACGCCTTGTGCGATCGACGTTACTGGAGACGCATGTGGATTATTCAAGAACTCCTTCATGCTAACGATATCACCGTTTGGTGCGGCTCACTCAGCTTTACGTGGGACGATATAGAGAAGCTCTATCTTAAGCTCAAGACAATTGAAGAGTCTAACTGGTTCGCGCACCACGAGTACCACATGATGGTCATGCAGAGCTCCGCTGCCGTCATGGTATGGCAGCGGGCGCATTGGAGACATCCCGACACCCCCGTTCCGAGCCACCAAACCCTGATTGAGATCTTCCGAGACTGGCAATGTACAGACCTCAGGGACAAGGTCTTTGCACTATCTGGTATGGCAACGGAAGAATCGACTGTAGAACCGGATTATGCACTCACGACACGGGAGGTGTATTTTGCCGTTTTGCGGCATGTGGAGGGACAGCAGGAGCAGTTCCGGGCATTACTTTCGCAAACTTTCGGTCTTGCGGGTCGAGACGTTGATTTGCACGGACAGAACATGTATTCCCATCTGGAAAGTACCCTGTTTGCGAGGCAAAAGCTGATATGACAACAGGATCGAGTACAGAACACCCAATGCCCAACGGCTAGTGTTGAAAGCCAGGCAGAATGACTGGGCTGACGGTGTTGTATAATCACTATTCCTGTCAAATCCAGAGCGACATATCGGGTGTGGCAAGACTCATGGATTCGGCCACGATTAAATAGGACTGCTTAGGTCATGTTGACGCCGGATAATTATTGCTACGTAAGTTCTTTATGCTAATATAAGCTCTTGGCCATAAGTACAAATAATATACTTAGCGTATAACTTGGATGTTTTCGACAAACAACTTATGGTTATCGTATGGTCTTTTGAAGGATGACGAGCTGAGTTTGACGGGATAACAGGAGTCTCTATAGAAGCCATCGACGTTCAAGAATCTTCAACATTTCGTAACAACCAAGCTTTTGAGTCGCCGTTAAGGCCGATAGAACGAGTTCCTTTCGAGGTTCAATTTCAAATTGGTTTATAGGCCAGGAGTACCAGGTGGAAAGCCCGATGCCCTAACGAGACAACCGGGACGAGCGATATTAACTCCAGCGCCAAGTCATCTTAAAGGCCTATACCTTGTCCCCCGGAATGATTCCCGTTGCTCTGAACCAGAACACGCTTAACCAGGAGACTGAGGGCGCACAGAACATCATCGACGAACTGTTACCGATTGCCTCAGCCTAGGCGAACGGTCCGTTTCTTGCCCACTAATCTGAGGATGGATGACATGACACTTTAGCTGCCCACTGATATGTTTTAAAAATAAATAAATTACTTAATAAACCAGCCCTTTTTAAAAACTAGCGTGGGCAGATAATATAATTAATTTAATTATTTAATTCAAGGTTCGACAGTACACACTAAAGCCCGTCTTATTAGGTATTATAACTCCCAGAACCCGTCCCGTCGGTCTGATTCAGCCACGTTCATTGATTGGACTGTTATCCGCCCCGGCCAATAGGACAGACACAAATGGAGGATGCCTAGCCTCAGGCAGCAAGAAAACACCAGACTTAAATATAGGGTATCAAAATAAACTCAAAAGGTATCTTAAACTTTAGTAAAGATATCCTAAGCTTATACTAATTTACCTAAGCCTTTTTATCATTTAGGATCAAAGTCTTGAGTTTTCTTTCCTCCCCTAGTCTAGATGCTCCAAGTTCTGTCTGCTGATTTAAGCTCTCAGCCACAAGTCTCAACTGCAAATAACACATCTGGATAACGTCTAGATGCTCAGCACAGCCTCCACAGAAAATCCCTCCAAGTACCCATTCTGTCATTCTGCTTCTCTTCAATACCACACTTTCGTCTCTTACTGTGCTGATTGACAATAGACCTCCATCCAATGGCCAATACCCTCGCGCCCGAACTTCTCACCAAGGTGTTTGAGAATATTAGCCCTTGCGACAATAAGAGATCTACCGTTCATTCTTGTCTGCTCGTCAACAAAGAATGGTATGATGTTGCTCTTCGCTTGCTCTATAAGGACCTCGTGTTCGTCAGCCCTCGACTGGATCTTTTCATAGCATGTCATGATCGATAGGCCGTTTCTTCTCTGACACGGTCTTTGACTCTCTACATAAATTGCCCACCAGGAGGCTTTGACTACGACACTCACGATTCATTCCTACAACTGGCGGCGACTGTGATTCCGCGCATGAACAATCTCAGGTCCTTCTCTCTAGCGCGCCATCACCGAGACCGGTTCTGTTATATCCAAATGCCGATTATTTCAGCCATTCTGAGAAGCATTCCGTCAAGTTGCACAAGCCTAGAGCTTGATTTGAGTACATCGGATAACATTAATTTCGCCAGACCTAAACCTCATCTTTACGAGGATTTGCGCCCCCTGCTGCCCCGGATGCAGCACGTCCATATCGATATGAGTTGTTTGTGCGATGCAATGTTTGGCACTTGGGACTCGGATGACTGCTTCCATCCCATTGCTCTGCCACATATACAGAGTCTTCACGTTCCTTGCGTGGGCATGCAGCACAAGACACCGTGTCCAGAAAGACATCAGCAGGATGAGGGGTCTCCCTGGAAGTCGATCATCACGGCTCTACAGCGGGTAGTTGGGCTGCCAGATACCGCTGATGCAAATATCACTGTCTTGGGGTCAGTAGCGCCGATGGGCTCCTACAAGCGGAACATTTACACGACACTATTGCGCTGTCATATAAAAAGAGGGCGGACTACGACTTGGGCTTTTCCTACTACCAAATACGTAATTGAGAGGGCGGCGCAAGGTCGGTACTGGAAGTTGTCGCTCGTTTATATGCGTTTGAACGACGAGACGTATATGACTGACAAGAAATGGATCTACGCGTTAGCTGCCGGGCGGCCATGGAGGTTACTAAACACAGATGCGAGGCTGCCTGCATCTTGGGTTAGTAGTGCAGATTGGGTGCCAGACGAGAAGCTTAAGATCAAGTCCTGGGAGAAGTGGGGAAGGGGAAGATAGGGGAAGGGCCCATACTGCAGAAGAATGAGGAACTTGCGGGGATGAGGCTTATAGCTGCAGAGGAACGTGAGGGTTATGAAGAGGTTTGTCTGGTGGAAAAGACGCCGGCTGGGTTTACCAGACCAAGTCGCTACTACCGAGGCCAGCTTCTTAGGGCAAAAGAATAGTAATTCATTGTGCATTGAATGGTTTTCATAATTTGGACTTGCTAAGTGACGGAAGCTTTAGTACCAAAACGAGAAGATAAAGAAGTTGTGCTAAGAACTATCTATAAAGCTAGCTAGGGGAGGAAAGAAAACTTAGGAGGGAGGAAAGAAAACTTTTAATCCTAAATAATAAAAAGATTTAGGTAATATAGCCTACGCTTAGGATAACTTTTATTAAGCTTATTTTAATACCTTATATTAAAGTCTGATATTTTCTTGCCCCGTGACGGCTAGCTAGGAATTTTAACTGAAGTCAAGAAAGAATGTCTAAGTAACCAATGCACCTTAAGCTTCCATCTCGAAATGTCCTAGTTGCTGAGAACAGGGGATTGTCCATCCCACTCGCTACTTTCAGCTGCATCAACAAGCCACTTCCCAACACTCCCCCTAGTAATCTTGGGCATCCAAGCACAGCCCTTTCCATCATCAGGCCAAACCTTGACAGGCTGGGCTTCACCCTCCCCAAGCATAACAGGTCGAGAAAGAACAAAAGTCAGCCCACTCTCCCTGACCAGACGGTCAACCTCGTTATGATCCTTGAGGCCAAGCCCCATACTTCCGTGGCTAAAGATCATCTTTCCAGGGAGATTCATAGAACGCCACGACGATCCAGCGCCTTGGGCAGAATTTACCACGATTTTTGCGGAGATATTTGCTTGAGAAATAGCGGCGAGGAGAGCACGCATGCTCACAGCCATGAAGTCAGGTGTAGTATCAGGGTGAAGAGCTGCGAAAGGCGACTCTGTGACTCTGACCTGCGCAAGAGCTGAGATGACTACTTGCGGAGGTTGAGGTGTTGTAAGAGCCTTGGCGATGTCGGACTCTGAAGTTGGTGTTCCCTGAACGAGGGTGAGGTTGGAGTGAGAGGGGAGTTTGGCGGATTTTGTGTTGCGGACGAGGGCAGTGACTGTGTGGCCGCGGGATAGAGCCTCTTGAACGGCCAAAGAGCCGTTGCGGCCTGTTCCACCGATGAAGAGGAAGTGCATTTTGAAGGGGGATTTTGGTGGGGAAGCGGTAGTTGATGGTGAGTGGGGTAGATCTGCGTAGATCACAGATGCTAAGGATGAAGATGGAGGTAAGATGATGATAGTATGAGACTGAGAGTCAACTTTGAAGGACTTGAGATTGCCTGCAGAAGATGAATATGGATGTGAGTGAATTGATGAAGAAAACCTACTCCACGTCGCATCCTCAGTCTTTATAGCAAATACCGCTTCCCTTTCTCCCGGCCGAGTCATTCGGTCTCGACATTTCGGCCGGGCGGTTGATACGGCTGCGCGAAAACCGCGCCGCGGCTTAGAAATCAGCACTAATGAGTCCGAGCATTACAGCGGGCGCATAAACAAGCGAACTAGCCTATAGACGATAGTTCAGAGAGCGTACTAGCCAAAGCAAGAGGCAGTGCTGACAGTTGGCCGGCCGAGAAGCAGCATCTATCGGCCGAGTGAGTTGACTCGGCCGGTGGATGAGGGGTTTCGGAGAAGATGATTGGTTGAGACGGATGTCAGCGGCACGATTGTGTGAGAATGAAGGGACTTTTTGGCAAAAGACCGACGCCGAGGAAATTACCGCAGGATGAGGATGATTTGGTTTGAGAATGATGAGAGGATTGGGGAGGAAGGGTGGCTGAGGGGTTGTGTATATATAGGAGGCCATGGGCGAGGTGGTGATACTTCAGAAACTCATCAATCATACCAATATTTACATCTGACTTGTACCCACTCTAAGAACACTAAAACACCACTGCACTGTCTTCAACATCGAGTATACCCCTTATTCAAGGTCAAAATGTCATCCCCACAAGTCGCCATTATCGGAGCAGGCCTCTCAGGTCTCGCCCTAGCCCTCGCCCTCCACCAACAAGGCATACAATCCACCGCCTACGAACAACAAAGCGCGCCCCTCGACATCGGCGGGGCAATCATGCTATCCCCCAACTCCCTCCGCGCCCTAGACGAGCTAGGTGTCTTTGAGCGCATGCTCCCCAAGTCCTACAAATTCCAGGACTTGTACTTTTACTCCCAAGACGATAAGCTCGTTGACGTTTTTGAGTTTGGCAATCAAGAGAAATACCGATATTCTGGTATTCGTGTTTACCGATTTGAGCTCATCAATGTTCTTCTTGATCTCGTTCGAGAAGCGGGTATCAAGGTTGAGTATGGGAGAAAATTTGAGAGTATTGTCAATGAGACAGAGGATAGCGTTACGTGGCGCTTTACGGATGGGAGTGAAGAAACCGCTAGTCTTCTTGTTGGCGCGGATGGTATTCACTCTCGTGTCAGGAAATATCTTCATCCAGACCTGGAACCAAAGTTCACCAACATGATTGGCGTCACAGCTGCTGTCCCCGCGAAGCAACTCAAGTTAGAGAACAATGAGTACAAGCTTCCAGCTACCTTCATGCACGACAAGCGCGGTGCTTTCGTCATTGCACCGCAGTTGGCTGATGGCTCAGAAGTTCTTATCGGAAAGCAGAAGATCTTTGTCGGTGAAGATCCAGGCCGCGATGCTTGGAAGGCTATGAACTCTGATAAGACGTGGTGCGTTGACTTTCTCCGCGAAGGCAACGAGGACTTCCCCGCCATTGTCGCAAACTCGACCTCAGAAATCTCGCCTAGCAGAGTCAACCTCTGGCCGTTTTATCTCCTCCCGAAGCTCGAGACCTGGGCTTCTAGTGATAAGCACGGCCGTGTTGCTATTCTCGGCGACGCAGCACACGCTATTCCCCCCACAGCAGGTCAAGGTGTGAACCAGGCTTTTGAGGATGTATACACATTCGCTGGTGTTCTCGGTCAATTGAAGAAGAACAGTGAGGGTCTTAGTGATGCTCTGGGACGGTGGCAGAAGGGGAGACAGGAGCGTGTTGATAAGATCATTGAGTTGAATAATGAGATTAACAAGAGGAGGATGCCTAAGCAGGCTGATGTTGAGACTAAGCCGTTTGATATTGACTGGCTGTATTCGGTCGATTTGGATAAGATGGTGCGAGACTTTGTTGGTCGCAATTAAAACGAGGTGATTTTGGCGGAGGTGCGAGTATTAGGCCATATCATTCATTAAGTTTGGAGAAGTAGCAAGAATATTAAGATATACTTTTCAATCCTCGCTCAACCAAAGGAAGTCTGTAGCTGATGTGAATGCGAAAATTAAGGTCCTTGGCTTGCTTTCACGATCTGGGCCAAACAGCTACGCTAGAAACAGTTCCCATCCCGGATTTGTTGCCTTATTATCAACCCTCGCCTCCTGAAACAGTGATAGGGCCAGCCGATTCGACGATATTTGCATATTGAGGCCACCATTTCATTGTCACCCATATTCCAACACACTCATCACTGGACGCCGAACTCTCGCCCAGACACTCCTGTGCACCTGTCCTGCTACATCCAAGATGGTTGAACTCGAAGACTTCGTAATCTTCTGGGTCCTTCTGTCGTGGTTGATCAGACAGACCAGAAGGCGACAGGGAGTTTACCCTGCCGGTGCTTGTATAGAACTAACGGTTCGTAAGAATCCTTGAATATCAGACTGAATAGCGTCGTGCCATGCTTACCACTACTTCATTCTTGTCTTTCCAAAGTTGCAAATCCATGCAGGTTATCCATTCCTCGCAGTCAAGACTAAAAGAGGCCTTGACACCATCTACGGATCCTGCAGTCCTGGATATCTGGCCGGTACCGTAGTCGAAGATGAAACCAGAGAGCTTTCCAGAGCTGGGGCAAAAGACAGCATGAATTCGCGAGACTGTGCATAAGTTGCCTTCATCGTCCTCAACCTGCCAAGTCAGTTTGCCTGGTGCGCGACTGTTTGGCCAAATGTGCATCATGCTGTTCAAGGTCAGAGAAGTCCGTGGGAAGTGCTCTGAAGGTTCTGTGAGAACATAAGTGTAATCGCACTCGCGATTGAAAATCCAGGCTAGGCCCATCTTTTAGACTGTCAGCATCGATTCCTATGTTCTTCTTGACCGTGGTGTCCTTACCAGTCGCTCATAGGGATTCTCCGTAAACGAGTACGGGAGCATCTCTTGTTTATCTCCAAGGACAATCTCCATGTCCCTCTGTCCAAGCCCTGTTTTAGTGATATTGATCCCGGTAATCCTCCCTGCATTCTCTCTCGAATTGTTACATGGCAAAGATTCTTGCTGCTGCCAGAAGGTGAAGCTACATATCCTTTCGCCTTGCTTCAGTGAAATATAGCCAATTTCGCAATACCACTGGCCAAGGTAAACAGGAGGTGCTGAGCCCCAGAACTCGAAGCAGAGTCCGGCAACGTGATCAAGCCCGCGTGTTCGTCCTGGCAGACCTTTTGAAACACCTATGCGCCGTACTCCGGATAGGATGACAGAGGAAAAGCAGCCCTCGGAGCCCCGTAGAGAGCCAGGGGCCTTTTCCCATCTATCTTGACCCATTTGGAAACTTTGTGGATTACAGTGTTCCGCACCGGTAGCTGTGAAGGGTATTTGGGAGAGATTAGCAGCTAAATGAGTCACGTACTGTACACCTAGTGATTGGAGTATCCCTGAACGCAGCTATAATGGTTGTTGACTGATCAGTCATGTGGATACGAAGAAACTCAAACAAAAATGCTGCCTACCTGAACTCTGGCAAGTATTGCGGAAATGGGCATCCTGGCAGGCGGGATAATGGTTTGCCATGAACGCGCGACTTCGTCACCCGAGGATAAACACGTCCTTCGGAATTCCAAAGTCCGGTCATGGCTGGTCCTTAGCTATGAAATGCGTCAGGTAGATTAGTTTTCGTCCATAGTTAGTTGTTAAAAATTGTTAAAGACTATACCTTAATCGCACTGATGTTCTCAGTCTCTGAGGACGCGTCCGGCGCGAACTCCAGTGAAACAACTCTCTCGCCCCCTGGTCCGTCTATGGAAAACGATTGCTCAATACAAGCAGAACGATCGCTTGCAGTATTTATGACCGTCCTCGTACCGTAACTCTTGGTACGACCATCTATATAGGAAAAGGCAAACCCTCTGAAGGAGCCGTGCTGGTCATCGTGTAGAGCAGTGACTCGGCTGAGACGTGAAATAAAGGCTCCTCCAGGGCCCCCAAAGTCCATATTCAAGAAATATAGCGTGGCGACAGTCTGCTGATCTCTTGGTGTAGAGGGATGAATGACTCTATATACGGAGGTGTCTGGCTCGTTGGGATGCCAAAGCCCAGACATAGTACCTGATACTTTCGTTGCAGTAGCTTGCATGTTTGCGCTTTGAATCCCTTCTTCAAGGACCTGAAGCGATACAAATTTGCATGCCTGAATGTCTCGTTAACCGGATACTGGATTGGAGAGAGTCCCAAACTTACATCGAAACCAATTATTGCTCCACACAGCTGTGAATCAATTTTTGGCTCCAAAACCACTACACCAGCACCGGCAGGAGGATCAGTAACAATACCTATGCTTTTCCAAGCAATATGATCAGTCCCGTTGTCGATGCGAAAACTAAGACCAACTATACCGCTTGCAGAGGCAGCGACCCGCAGCCCGGTCAAGCGATGGTTTGGGCCAAGGGGTACATGAATTTCTGTCTCAGGTACAATATAGCCAACACTAGCAATCTCTTCGAAGCCGTTCATTTGTGTCTGCTCGGAAAGTCTCATGCCTGATATGTAATATATACCGTCAAAGAGGATGCGTGACACAGATATCCTCGAACCAATGTCCGGATTCTGGGGTCGGAAAATGATGCATTGAAATCCAAAAGACCGTGCGCCTACCTCGCTGGGAAGATAATCATGAGCATCTTCTATTATCGGGGTCCGTACAAATTGCCCAAGCTCGTAACGTTGTGAAACCACATCCTGCTCCACGCTTTGGCGGTCTTGAAGGCACCGGTTCTGGTCAAGAAGTGACATCAACGATCGAGCCACAACATCGAGGCATAGCCAAATTCGGTGGCGGTTGCGCATGTGACCAGTTCCCGTCTCGTCGCGTAAATTACACTTCAAGTCAAAGTAAAGTTTTCGCCAATTGAGCTTGGAATTTGATTGTAGGCAGAGCTCGTGATCGAAAGGAAAGAAGCCCATCTCTCTATCGACCGAAAAGCGGCTTTTCCAGAAGTGCTGCGGAAGATGGTCAGGACTAGTCAGCTTCGATAAAAACTTTGATGAAAGTCGCAAGTTGCAAAGGTCTGTTGATTCCGCCATGGCGATTACCAAATACACGATTTCAGGTGAAAGCCTTGCGAATATATCGTCAGAAACCTGAAAGTCAGATGTAGTGTGAGGCAGCTCGGAAACATCTTTGGTTGCCTGGGTTGCAGAATCAAGAGTGAGCGTGCTAGGATCGGCCAGGAGAAAGTTCCAGGACTCAGGCAAAATCAAGGGTGACTTCCAGAATTTGAGGGCACCACCAAAGTCATGGTTCGGGCAAGGAACTTTGAAGCGGTCATACGGCAGACAGTAGAGCAGCCGGAATAGAAGTTCTGCGATGCGTTGCGGCTCAGCCTGGCTATCTTTCGACAAGGAAACTTTTCGGAGTAACAGCTGCCAGCAGGCTTCGTGAAAAGCAAATGTCCATGTCCCAGTCGGTGGCGAATAGTTCAAGTAATGCCGTGTCAATTCATGTTCTGGGCTTATATAAGATGTATCATGGTCGCTGCTAGCCAAAAGAGCACTTGCATCGAGATAGCCTACACCGGTGAGGGTCACTGTTGACAATCCTCCATGAGACGTGACTGTGATAGAGTGAGCATCTGGAACGATCGGGGAAAGACTCGCACTAACCTGCACGGATTTCTTGCTTCCAATCGAGTCGCTTAGGGGGGTTACCTGGTAGCGAAGATGGGCATGGCACAAGGATGACTCCACAGAGAACACAGAACTGGTGCATGATTAGCTCGAAATGGTATTCTCCACCATCTTGATCTGGCGACCGTCTAGGTTCCAGTTTCTGTCGACACCGGTCGCAGCATGAGATGGAGGGAAAAGAATAAGAACAAATGCTGGAAGTTGTTGGTAGGTAGTCAGTGATTGTGAAGTTGACTGGCTGCCTGCATAAAGTTGTGGGTCAGGGGTAGCAATGCCTGAGGCATAAGACGCACTATGGTCGGGGCGAGCTAGATATGTTATTTGCAGTTGAGACTTAAGGCTGAGAGCTTAAATCAGCAGAGAGAACTTAGTTATCGAGGTTTGGCTGGTCAGAGCTGGACTCGTCCGGGATTTTCTAGGATGCTCATGGTGTACCAGATCTTGATGGTTGAATGCAAGAGGTCAGAGCACCATAGCGCCAGCGGATGGGCCTCGGCTGCAACCCAGCTCACACATTACATGGAGCAAAACACCAATGAGTCTAGGAAGCTTTTCGGAGCTGTGGCTGTTGGAACCAAGGTGCAATTTTATGAATGGGAATACCGACACAATCGGTCATCTCTACGTCTCATTCACCCTGCACGACTGGACCTCGGTGATGCTGGGGATCGCCATACACTCGAGACGATGTTGGATCATGTTAGGACTCAGGGTTGGAATCTGGCACAACTTAGTACTTGAGCGTTTTCTTTAGTCATATGATCAAGGAGGAAATCTTGTTATCATTCGATATTGTATATATCCGTCTCTCAGCTACAAATAGCAGTCTCGGGGATATCTACATAGCAGTCGTAATTGTATAATTTATGCCATGGACATAATACAATACTGAGACATTTTTTCTGGGGAAAGAAAAATAGAAAAATAATAGGTCTAAGTATTTAGTAATACTTTAACCAAATCACACCGATATTGCCACTTAATAAATAGCTTCCTTAAGCCAAGACCTGCTTTACGCGGTCTCCATATTGTCTAGCGACCCTAGGCTAGGACAGGGGCCACAGAGATCCACAGTAGATGATGTACTCGCTGTAGAAGTACCTGTTGGCGCTCAATTGTCAGCTGGACTTGTTGCATACTGTATTATGTTATGTACATAATAGCTTGACGTATAACTTTCTTTTCTGCATCTAACAGGGAGGCTCAAGTCCATAGTTTCCTCAGTCTTTCTCGTTGGCAAGATGTTTAAGCTTGTCTCTCGCTTAAATTTAAGATTGCCAGCTCGCTTCTGACAGTTTAAACCCGCTAGTGCTAAACTATTGAACAGACTATTGATTCTCATTAAAGAAAAGAATTATGAGCTGAGAATTACGGGTAACGGTACGGAGTATGCCACTACGAAGATGCTTCTCGTTCCGTTTTTTAAGTTTCTTTTCCTTTTTTATCTGCTTTTAGGCTGCTGCCTTGTACCTCTTCCTCTCGGTCTCTACAGGTGTCGCTCGTTACAAGTCTCTCGTTAAACACCATGCATTCTAAGGGAATCTCCTTCCTGGCTTTGGGCTTGTTGGTGGCGCAGTCGGTCGTCGCAAGCCCATGTAAACCGGTTACCTCCCGTGCCAGTAAGTTCAAGCCAATGTGACGGTTGGCTGAGCTACTCAAGTAGTGCCAAGCCACTGGAAATAACTTCATTGTCTAGTAAAATGTCTTGCTAACTAATTGTGATGAGGCTCAAGTGTCTTGACTGCTGCTTCAGAGTCTATGATATCTATCTCTGCACCGTTCTCTACAGGCTCTAAGACAATTGGCTTGGAGACAAAGGCTGTTACTACCGCAGTGACCAATGTCGCAGGTACTGGTACAACCACTGCGATCACCATCGAAACAGCCACTTCCAGCACGAAGACATCTACAGAGATCGAAACTTCTTCAAATACGATTGGAACCAGCACACTCGCCACGGAGGCCACGACTGTAGATGAAGGCAGTACTTCTATGGCTGATGACACTACGACTATCGATGTCTCCTCAACTGCTGAAAGCGCTACCACCACTGAGACAACAAAGGTTGAGACAATCACTGAAACTTCAACTGCTATCGACCCCACCGCAACTACCGCAAGGACTACAACCGGGACTGAAACTACTACTCGTGCAGTTGGTGCAGCCACTACCTCAGCTGAAACATCACCTACATCTACAGATGGCACAACAGTTGCCGCTGAGGAGAGCACAGCACCAACATCCGAGGGTGTTACAACAACTAGGACCAAGGTTACAGCTACATCTGTCTCTGTAGACAGCACGACGACAACTGATGAGGATTCAACAATCACTGATAGCGTCAACTCTTCTTCAGAGGGCAGTACAACAGCCTCGGCAACAGATGACACTACAACATCAGTCGATCAAAGCAGCACTGTAACTTCTGATGACGGCACCACTATCATTGTAACTTCGTCCGATGTCATTACTACTACAAAGTCTGACGACGTCACGAGCACAACTCGGGACACCACGACTACTGTCGTGACTCCATCTGAGAGCGGCACCATAACTACCGCAACTTCATCCGATTATAGCACTAAAACGGCTGATGCGAGCACAACAACAGAAACTGATAGGATTTCGCTCTCTACCACAGCTTCATCCGAAGACGGTAGCACGACGACCAAGGATAGCACAACTGTCATGACTACTTCATCAGCAGGCAGTACTGAAACATCTGGACTGAGCGCAACAACTTCTGGTGACAGCACTACTACTGTCACTACTTCATCTGAAGACAGCACTACCGCCATTGTTAGTTCATCAAAGGAGAGCAGTGCAACAACCGTTGGAACTACTACTACCACAGCTGCTGCGGAGGGTACCACTACGACCTCTGCAGGAAGTACTACAACAGCTAAAGAAAGCACAACAACGACTGAACAGAGCACTACAACGAGCGATGAGATTACTATCACGACCGCCGAGACAACGACCGCAGCGGGCACCACTACCACTGGCTGTCCTCCTCCAACTACCGTCCTCGCAAACCCTACACCTCTCTTCCCCTCAGGAGATTTTCACAGTGATGAATACGACACTATTCAACTCCCTTTTCAAGTCGGGATATATGGTTCCTTCTCAGATACGGTGTATGTTAGTGTGGGAGGCTGGTTATCAATCCTCGAAGCTCCAACGACCTACTACAATGGCAACTACGAGTTGCCCTTTTCGTATTACCCGCCTGTTTCTATCTTCCCGTACTGGCTCGACATGTATACCATGTCCGAGATTTGTGGCACAGGCATCTCATACGAGGTTCTCGAGACTTCCAGGGGACAGACGTTGACTATTGAGTACAACACGGTTCCTTACTATGATACGTCTTCCAAGCCCGTTCACTTCACGGTTAGTCTGTATAAGGATCATCCGGGGTTGGTGAGGTTCGTGTACTATCGCACTGATCCTGATAGCGGTCCAACTGTTGGTGTTCAGGCTGGCGACTCTTATTCGCAGTACTCTTATGACGTGAGGATGCCAGATAACTCCTACGTCGAGATTGATACGAGCAGCGGAGATGCTTTCACAAGCAGTGGCCAGTTGTGATGAGAATACGGGATTTGTCTATATATATAGAATAGCATAATAGAATAATCTGTATAGATGTAATATTTAATCTATCTGCTAGATCGCATGACGTCCCACCGTTGTATCGCAAGGTATTAGAGTTGCAGTAATCTACTCAAAAAACATACAACATGCAAGATTCCTCTCATCCGTCTTCTTACATATCAACTATTGAAGCAGAGAAGAGCAGCTACCTCGCCTCAAAGAATAAGAAAACATCGGACCTTAATTGGTATTAAAATAAACTTAGCAAAAGGTATCCTAAGTAAGCTTATACTAAGTTACCTAAGTTATTTATCATTTAGGATTAAGGTCCTGACTCCTAAGTTTCTTTCCTCCCCTAGCTTCGGTACTACACGATACTTGCGTTTCATTGACAACATTGCCTTCCTGTTTTGTAACCAATTCTCCTATAACATGACATAAGCGTCATCTGATCTAAAGATATTGGCATTGCTCAGTATAGCAGCGGCCGACTACAAGGTATCACAGATATAAGCCCTGTCTCTCAATCTGTAGGATCATCAGTATTAGCCCGAGGGCCCGTTCTGTCTCGCCAATCAGCCAATCGCCACTGTGAACCCTGTCAGTCAGCGGAAACTGTTGTGCGTTCCCGAATCGACCCTTTTCCGTATTTGGTATGGCAGGTCGTATTACGATGTGGATCGTGCGCGTAGATAGAGATGCGTATCAAGCTTGTTTTTAGTTGTATATCATTAAGCATCATTCAACATTAATTCATACTTCTGAAAGCAGTTTAGTTATAGATTCATAAGTACTGTTATGTTCATTGCCAACCGCCCCTCGAGCGTGATCTTATCTGGATTGACCGATGGTTAGCTACTTGGCCTGAAAGTATCTAACTTCATGTCCCGAACTTATATGCCGCTGATGGTCAAATCGCCCGCGTAGCTGATATCCAGACTTTATTGTGTCAGATGCAAATACTACCTTCTCAATTGATTCAAACAAAGGTCTTGGTCAGCAGAAGAACTTCTGCAGTTTTCGTGTAGTCCCCATTCTCTTCCCGCCGAAGGATTCCTTGGCAACATAAATCCCACCAGCCTAGAATCAACCTACCACAAAGAACCTCATGAATAACCTCAAATTCGGCCCCCAACTTAGTCTCGATCAGTCGATACTTATCAAATACGACGCTGGGCATCTCCAATACCATGGTTACGAGCAAATGCAAGGTAACAGTGAATGCAGAGGCGGGTTGACGTTGCTTCACCTTCCATATTGGGTCTAGACGGTAGGCAAAAGGAGCACGGGGAGCAAAAGTGCCAGACTTATCACTGGACCGACTTCCGAAAATGTGTGAAGGAGCTTATTTTGGATACATCTTTGTAGGATCTTTTGATCGGGCTATCGCGTTGACTGTGGAGGTTGGTATATCGTGGTGTTGATCGTCATGATTCAAGTATAAAAGAACAAGACTCTGGCCTTGAAATATCAGTTTCTCTCAACTCAGAATCAATCAACAAACCAATAACGAATATCTTCTCTTCGAGCAACTCATCAACCGCAAAAATGAAGTTCCTCCCCCTCGCAGTCGCCCTCTTCGCAACCCTCACCGTCGCCGCACCCTCCTCACCCAGCGACATCCAAGCCCGCTCATGCGTCTGCAAGAAAGTCGGCGACGACTGGATCTGCACCGGCACCAAGTGCTACGACAAAGTAAAGCGCGACCTCGTCCCTCGCCAGTGCTCATGCCACAAGATCGGCGACGAGTGGCTCTGCGGCGGGCCCAAGTGTCCCCGCGATCTTCCCGAGGAGAACAAGCTTGAGAAGAGACAGTGTTCGTGCCACAAGGTTGGAGATGAGTGGTTGTGCGGTGGTCCCAAGTGTCCGAGAAGTCTGCCGGCTGAGGAGAGTGGGCTGGAGAAGAGGCAGTGTTCTTGTAGGAAGGTTGCTGGCGAGTGGATTTGCAGTGGACGTAAGTGTCCTCGGGATTTGTCGCACCTTATGGGTGAGGAGTAAGTGTTTGTTGAGTGGAGATATAGTGTCGAGTAAGTGGCCTCTTCCCTGTATAAGTTTTGTTCTGAGGCTGACGCATTCCTAGACCCATTCATTATTGCCAAGCTGGAACCATCCGGTCGATCATCAGTTAAATCCACCTACGCAATATTGGGCCTTGGCAAAAACTAGTGGAAGATGCAATGACAGATAGTATCACATGAATATATGACTTACAAACTGAAACTGATTCACTTTTGCTTGATATTACTAGCCAAGTGAAAGACGTACCCTAGCTCGTGAGACAATCATCCTGACTACCAGTTAATTCGAGTAACCATTTCAATCATGTATTATTTGTGCTACTATGTATGAATAATATCGAGATCATGCTCTCTCTCGCCCCGTTTGACCTTCCAAGCCGCACTGTGACTTAATCGTACAAGCTCCATGACAAACTCACTAATCTCCTGAATATGCTCGATCTCTTCCATCGGAAGTCTATCAGAGGGCACCTTGCGCGTGATCTTGCTTATCGACGATAAGATATGCAAATCGTTATCTGCCGAAGAACCAAGCGGGTGGATGAGAATGTTCATGAAGAGCGGCATCGCAGCCATGGGTGCGTAGTGTGAGACTATCCATAATGAGTCTTCTTTCCAGAGATCCACTATCGTGTCCAGTATTCGGAAGATGGAACGACTTGCTTCGATGGAGAGATCGGCGCTGGAGTGGACTACGCTGTGGAGATCATCTGGGAGATTCTCCTCCAAGTCGCCGCATTTTCGTACCAGAGTATGGATGTTGATGATGGTGAAGAGGTAATCGAGCTGCAGGTTTATGAGATATGTCCGATCTTGCAAATTCATAGCAGCTGGTAGTGAGAATGACAAGTCTGATAAGATGGAAAGTCTCGGTCGATAGCGTGGATCAACTGATAAGCGCCATTCCTCAAGCTCATCATCAAGCTGTCGAACATGCGCAAGAAGTTCACCTTCCGTGTACTTGAACGCTCGTGGAGAACATAGAATGTTACTTGCGTTTTCCTTGATTCTCGCGAGGTTTGTATCTCGTGGGTGACTGTACCATAGCGTCTGGTCTTCAGCATCACTTATATCGCAGTGATCCGAAGTGAGTAGTGGCGGCTTGTCTGTTCGTAGAGACATGTCTTTATCATAGCAATAGCAGATCCAGAATAATCTTCGGATGTGAAGTCTTGTTTGGTCGTCGAATGTTGGAATGTGTTGGGGGAAGATTGCTGGTCGTGATAGAGGGAAATGGCCGCCGAGATCGCATACCATGCGACAGGCGCTGGCGAAGCTGACTGCTGCTTCACGACATTGCCCTCTAGTTTTTTGACTCGCCCACTGATTTCGTCAGCCTCATTCACGATACTTGGTCGTTATCATATCACTAACCAGAAGAAGAGTTCCCTGCAAGCTGTCCAAGCTAGTGATGCCACTCACAGCCCCCAACAACCGTGAGGCCTCATTCACACAATCCCTCGGCTCAAAAGAAAACCCCAACTGCTGAGAATCAGTCGTTCTTACAACAAGAGCGATCATAGCCCAAAGACAAGCCTCAGCAGGCGCCCTTCTCCCCAAGTCAACAACATTCTCATCAAACGCGCTGCCCAGCGTCCCCTCAAAGAGGCCTCTCTCCAAAAACGGAAAGATAACAGCTGTTTTAGACTTGAAAAATAACTCAACGACATGCGCGCAGATAGCCCTCGGGGGCAGAACCCTCGGTGTTTCAGAAAATGAAACAGAGCCAAGCGGCGGCGCAGGATTACCGAAAATGTCGAAATTCTCGAGAAATACGCGCTCCCCTGCACCGTCTGAGATCCACTGCCAGCCGCGATTTGAGAGAATGCCTATTCCTTTGAAATACCAGTTTGTGCCGATGTGGCATCGACATAATTTGTAAACGACCTTGGAGCGTGTTGAAGGCGATACGCCAATCGGACTTATCACCGGCTGGCGAGTGATTGGAGAAGAAGCGAAGCGAAGACTTGTTGGTTCAGACCATGGTGAGGGGCCTCCAACGGACACGTTTGTGCTATTCGTCAATGCCGTTTGAAGCGCCTCCTCGAGCGTTTCCACGCGGCGTGATAGTTCCTGAACGACATCGGAAGTAGTTCTGAAAAGGTCAGTCTGAAGCACCCAATGGAACGGTTCAGCCTTGGCTGTCACAGTAAAAACAAGCTTACCTTTTGTTTGGGTCCTTCTGGATCACTCTATCAAAGGTGCATGTGAGCCCCTGGCTGTCGCACCAGTCACACGGATCACCTTGCGTTTTGATCAGGCATTGAATCTATAGCAAGGGTTGTTATAAGTGCTGATGTCATTGTGAGGGAAGGGAGGGAAACAAAACATGTTTTCATTACCTTTCGCTTATAGCATGTGTCGCAGGCTCGTCGGGGAGGCATTGCGAGGGGGATGCAAGTGTAATCGGAGAGACGGAAGTGAGACGGGGGAGAGATTGACGGAGAGGCGGGTTTCCGTGGGGCAGAAAATGTAATGCACAGTAATGTGATGTGTTGGTGCTAGACGTATCCTAGTGTGAGCGGTACAGTTGGCACGTGGATCTGCTGAATTGGAGTGTTAGCGAGACAGGGATCAAGATCAAATCATTAGCGATTGTCTCTGGCGCATTTACCGCTGAGGCCTGAGAGGGGAACATCTACTCTGTGTGTCCCTCAAGAGTCCAATTGAGAGTGAAAAAGTGGTTGAAAAGGACAGAATAAGCTTGAAGCGTCCAGACGAGTCGACGTTTCATCCCAATCCCAAAATCTCGATCTGTCAAAACAGGCCTCCCAAGCTACAGGGTAGCATTAAAGCGCTGTAACCTAAGGGCAAACCTTGGACCTGGGTACGATCGGATCAGCGCTTGAATTCCTCAACGTAATGCCAAACAACAAGCGAGATTTCTGATATTGCGGGGGGGGGATCTGATAATTACAACACATACCCGTCACTAAATAACCTTGATTGGGCGGTATCATCGAGGGAGGCTGTGCAGATACAGCAGAAACAAGATCAAGCTGTGGTCAGAGCTCCAATCTTTCATTTCCGTCTCCGCTTACATAACTCACCACCTTCACAAATGTAGTGTCTTATTGGCTGGTAAAATGAGCTCCCCTGCTGACCGGCGCAGATCTTAGCTCCATTGAGATCTCGGACTTCCGCTCTCCGATGATATAAGCACTTGTTTCGTTTATCAGATCTTTTAGAGTTGATCCATTGGTGGGACTGTACACCTCTTTGTTGGTAACCGACAACAGCTCCCCTGTAGCTTCTCAAACTAAGCTTTTTAAACGTGGACGCGGAAAATGATGTTAGCTGGGTGATGGACATTAGATATAAAGTGAAAAACCCCACGGACTTAACCACCATGACTCACCCATCGCAGCTCACTGGTTTGGAGCTCACTCATTCCTCTATTATACATATATTTGCCAAGGGCCTAAGATACAATGTCTGGCCATCTTGACCCAAAAGCCCTACTGGATCCTCGCCAGCGCTCCATCAGCGAAGTAGGCACCATATCCTCAGCCGGGGACACCACTGTTGTTCCTAGCATCAACACCGCTGAAATTCCCCAATATCTCGATGCTGGCAACGAGAAGCGCTTCCCCCACGATCCCAACAACCCTTTCAATCATAGCCCTGAGGTCTTGAACCAATTGCTCGACCCCAAATCCCTCGATGTCCTCAAAGGTCTCGGCGGGCTACCCGGCTTGGCGCGCAGTCTCAACGTCGATCTGAAAGCAGGTCTTAGCGTTGATGAGCTTAATACCCAGAACTGTCCTCGCATCAAAGTCTTTGGTCGCAATCAACTTCCCGCCAAGAAACCAAAGTCAATCTGGCGATTGGCATGGATCACGTTCCAGGAAGCGGTGCTTATCATGTTGACTGTTGCTGGTACTATCTCTCTTGCGCTTGGGTTGTATGAGACTTTTGGTGTGTCGCATCAACCGGGTGATCCTACGCCTGTTGATTGGGTTGAGGGTGTTGCGATTCTCGGCGCTGTCCTCATTGTTGTGGTTGTTGCTTCGCATAACGACTGGCAGAAAGAAAAGGCGTTTGTGAAGCTCAACACCAAGAAGGATGATCGCGAGGTCAAGGTTATCAGATCGGGAAAGTCAATGCTTGTTAACGTCGCTGATGTTGTTGTTGGCGACGTCATGAATCTCGAGCCGGGTGATTTGATCCCAGCTGATGGTATCTTCATCGATGGCCATAACGTCAAATGCGACGAATCGACTGTCACTGGCGAGTCTGATGCTTTGAAGAAGACTCCTGGTGCGAAGTGCTTTATCGACGACCCTATGCGCACTAAAGAACCTGATCCGTTCATCATCTCTGGATCTCGTGTCCTTGAAGGCATGGGTACCTTTGTTGTTACCTCCGTCGGTGTGAACAGCAGTTTCGGCAAGATCATGATGTCTGTACGAACAGACATTGAGTCTACACCTCTCCAGAAGAAGCTTGAAGGTCTTGCCGTTGCTATCGCTAAGCTTGGTGGTGGTGCTTCACTCCTCATGTTCTTTATTCTGCTCTTCCGCTTCTGTGCTTCTCTTCCTGGTGATGATCGACCAGCGGAGGAGAAGGCTTCGACTTTTGTTGATCTCCTCGTCGTGGCTATCGCCATCATTGCTGTCGCTGTTCCAGAGGGTTTACCTCTTGCTGTCACTCTTGCGCTTGCCTTTGCGACAACACGTCTCTTGAAGGAGAACAACCTCGTTCGTGTCCTCAGAGCGTGTGAGACTATGGGTAACGCAACATGCATCTGCTCCGACAAGACAGGAACTTTGGTACGTCATATCCTCCCAACACAATACCGTCTACTAACATCTTAGACCACGAATAAAATGACAGTCACCGCCGGCCGTTTCGGTTCCTCAAGCTTCACCTCCGACATCCCCACCTGGGCCACCACCCTCTCCCCCGAAACCCGCAAACTCATCACCCAATCCGTCGCCGTAAACTCCACCGCCTTCGAGGGCACCAACGAAGGCGACGCCGCGTTCATCGGCTCCAAGACCGAAACCGCACTGCTCCAACTCGCCAAAGACCATCTCGGCATGCAATCCCTCTCCGAAGCACGAGCGAACGAACAAATCGTCCTCATCGAGCCCTTCAACTCCGTCAAGAAGTACATGCTGGCCGTGATCAAGGTCCAGGCTGGATACAGGGTTCTCATCAAGGGTGCTTCAGAGATTATGGTTAGCTTCTGCTCTACTGAAGTTAACTCATCTACTGGTGCTGTTGAAGCTTTGGATCGCAAGGCTGCTGATGATGCGATCATGGCTTTTGCGAGGAAATCGCTTCGTACTATTGGGTTGGTGTACAAGGACTTTGAGGAGATGCCTGATCTTGAGAATCTGGGTGACTTGACGCTTCTTGGTATCGTCGGTATTCAAGATCCTGTTCGAGAAGGTGTTCCCCAAGCTGTGCAGAATGCCAGACGCGCTGGTGTTGTTACTCGCATGGTTACGGGCGATAACCTCGTCACAGCTCGAGCTATCGCCACAGAGTGCGGTATCTTCACTGACGGCATCGTAATGGAGGGTCCAGACTTCCGAAAACTCTCTGAGGAGGAGCTTGACAAAGTTATTCCTCGTCTTCAGGTCCTGGCCCGTTCTTCACCCGATGACAAGCGCATTCTTGTTACGCGTCTCAAGGTCTTGGGCGAAACAGTCGCTGTGACTGGTGATGGTACTAATGATGCGCCTGCTCTCAAGGCAGCGGATATCGGATTCTCAATGGGCATTTCGGGGACAGAGGTTGCTAAGGAGGCGTCTGAGATTATCCTGATGGATGATAACTTTGCTTCTATTATTACTGCGCTGAAGTGGGGACGTGCCGTCAACGATGCGGTGCAGAAGTTCTTACAGGTATGTTCTCAGCCGTTGGTTTGGATGATTGGATGGGTTGCTGACTTGCCAAGTTCCAAATCACCGTCAACATCACAGCCGTTTTACTGTCTTTCGTTACATCCATGTATGACGATAAGATGGAGCCTATTCTCAAGGCAGTCCAGCTTCTCTGGGTAAGTGACTCGTCTCTAGATGTCTTTGATGATACTGACCTCTGTAGATCAACCTTATAATGGACACCATGGCTGCTCTCGCCTTGGCCACCGACCCTCCCACTGACTCCATCCTCGACCGACCTCCTCAACCCAAGTCCGCCCCTCTCATCACCATGAACGTAAGTGCACTATCGCCTCCCTTGACTTCTATCACTAACAGTTCCAGATGTGGAAGATGATCATCGGCCAATCTATCTTCCAAGTCGTCGTCGTCCTGGTTCTCTACTTCGCCGGTGACTCCATCCTCGGCTACAACACCTCCATCGCCGCCGAAAAACTCCAGCTCGACACCATCATCTTCAACATGTTCGTCTGGATGCAGATCTTCAACGAGCTCAACTGCCGTCGTCTCGACAACAAGTTCAACGTATTCGTCGGCGTCCACCGCAACCTGTTCTTCATCCTCATCAACGCCATCATGATCGGTCTGCAGATCGGAATCATCTTCATTGGAGGCCGTGTCTTTGACATTGACACCGATGGTCTGAATGGTGTGCAGTGGGCGATTTCTATCCTCATCGCGGCGTTTAGTCTACCGTGGGGTGTGCTGGTTAGGATCTTCCCTGATGAGTGGTTTGCCAAGGTTGTGTATTTCTTTGCGCCGCCTTTTGTGTGGGCTTATAATTGGATGGCGAGGGGTTGGGCGAGATTTATGAGGTTGTTTAGGAAGAGTAAGAAGGCGGATGATGAGGAGGATGGAAGCTCTTTGGAGGAGAGGCAGAGTAAGGAGAAGTCTTCTGGTGTTGGGCCCATGATTGTTGAGCCTAGGAACTAAGCCATGGAATACTTAGCAAGATTGTACGGGAAAGGTTGGCAAAATTGTATAACTGGGAGGAACAAAAGCAACGGATGGGACTGGTGCAACATGTTGAATATTTTGTGGCAATGGCCTGGCGTTGATTAGAGGAACAATAGCGATAGCACTTTCATTGAATGACTTTCAAACTTCAATTGCATCATGACTTCACCAATCTTGATTGGCCAATGGGTTACAAACACTGCATACCCATAACGCAGTGGACTGGTCAAAGACCCCTCTCAATGACGGAGAATAGCCTAATAAAGAATCCAGATAACTAGCAAACATAGACCGGGCCTAACTCACACGATAAACACCTCAAAAAACAAGCTTAAACACGTTAAACTCACGGAATCCTCGGACTATTGAAAAAGTTCCTCAACCCCGCATCATCATGATACGACGCTACGCGGTGATCCGGCCCCAACGCGGAAGGTCAACCAGAGCCAAGCAATTCCGCGTCGTATGACGCAACATCTTATCGTGATCCTCACAGCAATGCTGTACTCTCGTGGATTTGACATTCCTCTTTCAGAGATGCGGTGTAAGCGCTAGCTTATCGTGACTGGGTGTAAGTGAAATCCCCCGCACGAGATGTGCCAAGCATGATTTTGGAGGGGTAGTATAAATATGATGTAGTGTTCTGTTGTGTGCTCTGAAGTAGTTCGTTATATTGAAATAATTGCGGGAATCATGGTGAGGAATCTGGCTACTTGTCTTGTTGCTGCGGCGTGTGTATACGCTTGTCTCCCCGACAAAGACGAACTCTCCGCTCTTCGAGCCCGTCGCTCATCACGCACTTCTCAAAGTCGTCATCTCAAGCGCGATGTCGTAGAATTTCCTCCCGTCCTCACCGAAGTCGAAACTCTCCTCGTCAATTCTTTCGACAACAATTCTATTTCAGACTGGTCCCTCTACTACACCTCTGGCTATCGTCTCGCAGGGCATAACAGATCTCAAGCGGAGTGGACGCAGAAGAAGTGGATCGACGCAGGTTGGGAGTCTTGGATTGATGAGTATTGGATCACGTACACGGAGCCAATTGAGAGTACGCTTAGTTTGAAGAGGCCTGATGGGAGTGTGCATGAGGTTCAGAGGTTGGAGGATAAGTTGGATGTTGATGAGCAGACGAGGAATTCTAATGAGCAGGTTGCGTATCATGCGCTTTCGGGAAGTGGAAGGGTCAATGCTGAATATGTTTACGTTGGGTAAGGAATTCCTTTTGGTGATGTCGACATGGCTAACTATGGGTAATAGTCGTGGTTCGAGGGAGGATTATCAGAAACTTAAGGATCTTGGTGTTGAGCTGAAGGGAAAGATTGCTCTAGCTCAGTATGGCGGTGCAAACCGTGGAGTCAAGATCAAGAACGCTGAGGTGAGTTTCTATCTCTCGATCATGAAGAGTCAGAGACTAAGTCATGACAGGCTCATGGCATGATCGGTACTATTCTCTACACAGACTCTCTCGAGGACGGCGAGATTACTGAAGCCAATGGTTACCTGCCATACCCTGGTCAGTATCATACGTACTCCTCTAATATCAGCACATGTTAACATATCTCAGACGGCCCTGCTCGCCATCCCTCCTCCATCCAAAGAGGAAGCACCCGCTGGGGCTCCCTCTCCTTCGGTGATCCCTCAACAATCGGCTACGCCTCCCTCAAAGACTCTCCCCGTGCCGATATAACCCCCTACGGCCCCTCCATCCCCTCCATCCCCATCTCCCCCCGCGACGGCCTTCAACTCTTGCACGCCCTCGACAACCACGGCCTCTCCGCCGAAACAGTAAACAGAACTAACTACAAGGGTGCTTTTTCAAACGTAACTTATCATAGTGGTCCTGCACCGGGAGCTACCCTCAATCTTGTGAACATCATGGACACGAGGCTCGAGCCGGCGTGTGATGTTATTGCTTCGATCAATGGCACGAATGAGGATGAGTATGTCATTATTGGGAACCATAGGGATGGTTGGACGGCTGGTGGTGCGGCGGATGCGGTGTCGGGTGGTGCGTTGCTTATTGAGATGGCCAAGGCTTTTGGGAAGCTCGTCGAGAACGGATGGAAGCCTCGTCGAACAATGTGAGTTCACCAACCCCAACTCAAGACGAAGACTAACAGTTACAGTATTCTAGCTTCTTGGGACGCTGAAGAGTTTGGTCTCATGGGCAGCACCGAATGGGTCGAGGACCATCTTCCGGAACTTATTGAAAAGACAGTTGCGTATATCAACCTCGACACAGCTGTTTCTGGTCCGCGAGCAGAGATTGTTGGTTCGGGTGAGATCCAGACTATTGCTATTGAGACGATGAAGAAGATCATCTTTCCTGAGGGGTATGGCGCTGGACCGACGCTGTATGATGCTTGGTTCAATGCCACTGAGGGTGTTTTGCCTGCTATGGGTAGTGGTAGTGACTATGCTGCTTTCTACCACAACGGCATCACTTCTGTAAGTGCAACATATTTTCTGATTGGGAACGGTACTGATAGTTTGTAGCTTGATATTGCTGGGGGTCCTGGTCCCAAAGATGCTGTTTACGCATATCATACGTAAGTATTCAAGGAGACTACTTTGACCACTGACTAACCTTGGTAGTCTTTATGATACCCACCGTTGGATGACCGAGTACGCAGACCCAGGCTTCCATCTCCACACAGCAATGGGTCAATTCGTCACTCTCCTAACCTACCACATCGCCGACGATCCCCTTATCCCCTTCGATCTCACCCACGCCGGAACTGCCCTCCGCGACATCTTTGAAGATCTCGAAGAAAAGCTCACCGACCGCTTCCCCTCGTACGACCTTGATCTCACGCCTCTCTCCTCAGCAGTATCTTCCTTTGAAGAAGCAGGAAAGCGCATTTCTACATTAGCCAAACAAGCTGTAGCCTTGAACGATACCGTTCTATTGAGTGCTGTTAATGCGGCGTACAAGGCGTTCAGTAGAGGATTCGCGAGCGAGGGATTGCTGCCGGGTAGGTTCTCGTTTTACAATGTTGTTAGTGCGCCGGGATTGGATAGTGGGTATGGTGCAGATGTTTTTCCGGCGGTGCAGGATAGTTTGGATCAGGGGAATTTGACGCAGGCTGAGGAGTGGGTTGAGAGGAGTGCGAAGGCTGTGTTGAGGGCTACTGAGATCCTCAAGGTATGAGAGTGAGTTGCGGTTTGAAGCTGCTCTTATGAAGTATGGGGAGAAGCCAGCTCATGCTCTAAACGAGCGTCACATTTAAAAGCATATTTAAAATAGTAAATTGCTTGCATTATGCTGTGCGTTGTTACTGTTACTCACAGATTTAAGCGATAATGCCACATCATCTGCATTCGATAAGCGACAGCACGTCAGCCTGGGGGATGTGAAATGAACACGATGGCATCAGCCAGCCCCCAACGCTGACCCGTGAGCGAACCGTAGGGAACCACTGGGAACCGTAGGGCTGATCAGTTCATTTCATCAGTTCCATTTTCTGGTGCCTGGAAAACAAGCAACACAGCCCATGCAACAACGGCCATCACGAGCGAATCAGAACCCCCAGTCATCAAGGATCATCTCGAGTCTTACCCCATTCATACCAGCGCAGTGGACCAGAATAAAACGGCCTTGCCAATTAGATCGACAGTCTAGGACTTTTAGCTGCAGGCTTCAGGCGAGGCAACCTGTGCGAGAGGGAGAAGTGAGATGAGGTGAAACGGATGTCCGACTTGCCTCTCTCCCTCCGTTGTTTCCATTAATATAACACTGCTTACGCCCTCTGTTTCTCCTCACTTGATCATACATAATTATTGTCAAACCTGCCGGGTTAATTCACTCCTTCAATTGTCGTCGTCAACGCTCCTTTGACCTTGTTTCATCTGTATTACAACTTTCGCATAAAATATCCCTTTAATCTCACCCTGTAAGTTCCGAAACATCTTCAATGGCGTCAGCCTTTATGCACCACCCAAACTAAACAAACGCCTCCAGAATTTCTCCATTTCTTTTTTAAACCGCATCGCAAAAATGGGAGATAATAACCACATCGGCGAAGCTGGTCTTCACCATCTTCCTCTGCGCATGAGAGACGCACCACTCTCCAAATTCCCCTCTTTAAACCAACGAAATGGCAAAAAAGTACCTGAGAGCTTACACTTTACCCCCGGGGCTTTTCGTCTCAGATCGCCGACCGAGTCGTCGATGAGTAGTATATCTTCAGCGAATGTACCGGATTCTGCCACGACGCATTCGCTTTCTACGCTGGCGAGTCCGATAAGTACCACGTATGCGAGCTCGATCCAGGAGCAGTTTGCTGCTGCGACGCTGGATGGGTCGAGGCCTGCGAGTCGGATCTGCCATCGACATAATCCGTCGAATGGAACTTGCTCGACATTTGTTAATGAGGATGATGATGCGATTATTACGGGATATCCTGAGTTTGATATCAAGATTCGAAATTTGAATGAGGCGCATGGAAGACCTGTTGTTCAAGAGGTCAGACCTGAGAGGTGAGTCTTCCGATGGTTCCGCGCGATCGTGTCGCTTACGTTCGCAGCCCCAGTACAGAGTCGTTTGTTAAAGAGGAGAGGGGTCTTACGCCAACAACAGAGTCGCATCACAGGGATAATGTTTCTAATGATGATGAAGATGACTCTGAAGAAGTGTCGCAAGAAGATGCAAACTCGGTGCTCAATTACGCACTTCAGGTCATCTACGGCGTCGACCTCAACGACGTCTCAATCCCCCAAGACAAGGTCCAAAGTCTCGTATCCAACTTTACCCAGGACATAAGCCAGCATATTTGGCAATCTGCTTCAGATGGTCAATTGTCGCACACAATGTCAACGTCAAGCTCTTCTTCTACACCCTCCCAAGACGCTAATGGCGATCGTCGGGGCGGAAAGAGGAAGAAGCAAGGTAGACGTGAAGACGACGGCGATGAGTTTAGCGACGGTGAAGGGTCAGGATATTTACCGACCAAGCGCTCGCGGCCGAATCCTAAGGACGATGAGAATCTTCGATTGAGTTGTCCGTTCCGAAAGAGGAATCCTCATCGGTTCAATGTGAGGGATCATCACAGCTGCGCGATGACTTACTTCCCCAAATTTGCAGAACTCCGGTCAGTGAATATTCTCCTGTATAGAAATGCCTGTTGAGTACTGACGTCTTGGAAGGCAACATATTGTTAAGCAGCACAAGCGCGACGATCCATCTGCTTTCGTCTGCGATCGCTGTAGTCGTGACTTTCCCACGCGAAAAGAACTCCGTGATCATCAGCGTTTGCCGAAAGAGTATATGTGCGACATCGCTGATGCTGATGCCGAAAGCGGCATTGATCCTCAAACAGCGACGAAGCTGTTGAGTAGGAAGAGGGCGAGTGGTACTTCTCCTGAAGTTCAGTGGAAGGAAATCTGGAACATTGTGTTCCCCGATGACGACGATAGTGATGTTCGACCGTATGGTAAGAATTCACTACTTCTGATGTTCAGGAATAGAGACTGATCGTAGCAGAGTACACACCTGTGATCGAGCACTTTGAAGTCGAAGCCAAGTACCGCGAAGCATTCGACCAGCTCAAATACTCCCTCCTCGACAAAATCTCCAACCCCGCCACCCTCGAAACCCTCTCTACAAAATTCTATCAATGCTTCGTCGAGACTCTAGACCAATGCATCGCCAACGCACAGAGCATGCCCTACACGAACCGCAGCAACAAAAAGAACGACATAATCCGCTCCCAAACAACACAAAGCATCCGCAAACCTCGCGGAATAATGCCCCGCCCTGATTCCGGCGTTGTAATGGACGATGGGTCTGAAGAGAGCGGCAGTGTTATGCTTGGGCATAGAGATAGTGTGCGGACTGTTAGGACTGCGCTTAGGGGAAGTCAGGTTCCTGAGACGGTTAATGAGGTAGTCCCTGCTACTGGGTTTGAGGGTCTGATGCTGGGGATGGATGGGGCGGATGTGCAGGCTTGGAATAATGGGGTTCTGTATCCGCAGATGATGCCTGAGCAACTTATTCCCACGGGGGGTATGACGCCGCAGACGGAGTTGGTGAATTGGGGGCAGATATATCCTGGTTTTGACACGCTGGGGAATGGTGTTAATGGGTTTACGGGGTTTAATGGAGAGCAGTAATAAGGCTGGGCTGGGCTGGGCCTGGTGGGTTAATACTTCTTGTACATGATTTTGTTCGGACGATGAGACTATGATCTCGATAATCAACATGACTCAAGTTCTCAATGGAACCAATATTATCTAGTTGTAAATACTCGCGGTGCCTTTAGGCCAGCTTTAGAAGAGGCCATCCTAAGAGTTGACTATTTGAGACTTGTGGCTGAGAGCTTAAATCAGCAAAGAGAACTCAGTGCCTTACTTAGGTTGCTTTTCTTGTTCTATCGGGCGTTTAGAGTCAGAGACTTGAAGGTGTGCATGTCTGACAATAGGTTCTTGATGTGGCTAGCTGGACTATTCAGCCGTTCCAAACCAGGCAAACATCTGCCACACGGTCAGAGATAAAGCACCTCTTTGGGAGCTGAATATCTCCACACAGTTAGATATGCAACCGGCCTGCGATCAAAGCGTGCTGAATGTGATAACATTGCATGGTTTTTCAGCTGCTCAAACTCTCGGACACGCACCTGACCCATATAATGGTCTAGCCAGCTTTAGATTCTGCAGTCCCTCGTTTTTAGAAGTGCCGAGTCGCTAGTCCGGCTGTGGCTTGCGTAGTCGCCGTAAATCCGTCCTAATGGGGAAGGGAACTTTGGTCAATATGTCTCAGTCGACCACTTCACATTCTTTGGGAAAAGCCCAAGAGAAAGTGAGGAAACGGCTATAAAGCGCCCAAATATCGGCTCTTCTTCCCTCATGCGAATATAATTTCTCATTATAGATATTATCTCTGACTTTAGTACATGATGGATCTCCAGAATCTGTCCGCAGCAGAGCTCGTTCAAAAGTTTGACAATGATCGAACAAACACTACTCTCGCTGAAGAAATTCACCGTCGCACAATCGACCCGTCGCTGAATGGAGAACTATTCCAAGAAATCAAAAACCTCAAGGACTCTATTGAAGGAGTCCCCAAACCTCCCGGTGATGAGTTTCTAAGACCTCGACCCGGCCCTAAAACAACATGGGAAAATTGCATCGGCCAGCAGAAATGCACCCCCAAGTTCTTGCGCTATCCCAAGGGCTTATCAGACCTTGTCCAAGCCGTCGAAGATGGCAGAGAACAGAAACTAAATGTCAGGGCTGTGGGCTCGGGACATTCGTTCTCGAATATATGTCCTACTGATGGGATTCTTCTCGATCCTCATGGGATGAATAATTTCTTGAACTTAAACTCTGAGACTTTAAAAGAACCTTCGAAAGCATCGGATCATGTGTTGGTTGAGAGTGGAATCACGATCAAGGATTTGAACTCGCAGCTTGACAAGATGGGGAAAGCTCTTGCGACGATGGGTGCATATGATGGACAGACTCTTGTTGGGGCTATAACGACTGGCACTCATGGCAGTGGCAAAGATTCTGGGAACCTGGCCAGCCTCGTCAGAGCTATCGTCCTTGTTTCTGAGACCGGAAAGGTTTATCAGATTGAGCCCGAGGATGGAATCACAGATCCTACCAAGTTCGTCCCGGGCGATGCTCAGGAGCTCAAGCAGGATGATGATTGGTTCCAAGCAGCTCTCATCTCAATGGGCTGTCTAGGCCTCGTCTACTCTTACATCATCGAAGTGGTACCAACGTTCTTCCTAAGTGAAGTCCGGTCATTGACGACTTGGCAAGACTACAAGCCCAAACTCGCAGGGGGTCTTGCATCTGCTCCCTTGCAGAATCACTACTTTGAGATCGATCTGAACCCTTACGAAACCCTCGGCCGAAACGTCGCCGTTACCACCATCCGCACATGCTCAACGGCCACAAAACGCGAAGGCGGGCGTGGCTTCGACAACTGGCTCGCAGGCCTCCTCGCCCAACACCACTGGGTCGAAGACATCCTCGTCTGGATCCTCAACCGCTGGCCGCTCCACAGCCCCGGCATAATCACCACCGCCATGAAAAGCCTCCCTGTGAAGCACTACATCGACAAGAGTTTCAAAGTCCTCAACATCGGCGCCGTCGACGACGTAAAAGCCTACGCCATGGAACTATCCTTCGACGCCAACCATGACATAGTCTCCATCGTCGATCGCATCCTCGCGCTGTTCCAAAAAGCAGCTAGTGAGAAAAAGTGGTTTTTGGCTGGACCGTTTGCGCTGCGGTTTGTTAAAGAGTCTAGTGCGTTTTTGGCGCCGCAGCAGGGCAGGACGACGATGATGGTGGAGATGGATATGTTGTTTGGGGTTAAGACGGGGGAGGAGTTGCTGAAGTTTATGAGACAGGAGCTGTGTAAAGGAGAGGAGGGGAAGGATGTTAGGGTTCATTGGGGGTTGGACTTGGATACTGTTAAGGAGGGGGACTTGGAGAGGATGTATCCTGAGTCGGAGAGGTGGTTGGCTGTTTATAGGGAGTTGAACTCGACGGGAATTTGGAATAGTCCTTTCACAAAGCGCCTGGGGATTTCTACGCCTATGTAATTAGCACATCTTCTGAATTTTGAACTGTCATGGCTGCTTTGTTTAACCCTGAACAAATGTCAAAGGGCATAAAAGATCTTCTCGGCTCGTTTTCTATTTGAAGGACATGGAAGAGATGTAGGATATATAATAATAATACTTAAAAAGTATTAAAGGAAAAACTAAAAGACCTAGTAGTTTACTAAAGAAAATAAAAAATAAAAGAATAATTAATAATTAATAATTAAAAGGGGAAAAAATCCTTAGGCTTTTAGACTTATAAACTATATTTAAAGACTATTATAATAAGAGAATATCATTAGACCTATAACCTGTTGGAAGAAGCTCACCCAGGATCTCCATAGGAAGACATCCTTGCAGTAGACCATCCTCACCATTATCCTTTCCCTTGGAGTCCAACAGAAGGAAGCAATCTCCAATAACTTCATATGAAGGCTCTGAATTAATTCCGATCCTACCCATCGGCCGCAACACAAACGGACTGTTACCACCTGGTAGAAATTTTATCTCATCCCCTACTACCATTGATCCTGGTCCAAATCCCATTCTGTGGTCCTCTGTAATGAAAAACACCCTCCCTTCAGTGGTAAGCCTCATCTCCGTGTCGAACAACTTCATGTCATCCACTTCAGCATGGAACTCAACTCCCGTAGATAAAAGGCTTGTCCAAAGCTTGCCATGCACCGCTGGATTCATATCACAGAGCTGGGGTAGTAGGCAAGATACAAACCAGTTCTGCAGTAGTCTGATGTCAGGTTGACGAAGTCGGCGAAACTTCCCAGGTGACTGCTCATATATGTCACCAACGAGAGCTTTGACGAAACTGACTGCAAAATCTAGCCCTTTTAGGTTCTGCGCACATAGTGCCCACTGACTGATCGTAAATATGCGGGAGGCCGAATCAACCCAGGTGAGCAGCCTCTCAGCACACTGGCCGACAATAGCAATGGACTCTGAGCTTATAGGAAAGACATCTTTGCTTTCTCTGGATACTTCATCTTGTTTTTGACTCCTCAATTTCAGAAAGTCTTCGTTGTAGAGTGACACTTTTGGTTGGCCGTTATCTCTAAGATGTCGCATCCATGTCGCTGAGCCCATGAAAACAACAGCTTTTGAAAACAGCGCCGCATAGTCATGATCAGTGGTGCTGAGATCCTTGTTGCGGTGTAAATTTATAAGGCCTTTGCAGGCATCTTTGGCCTGCTGCACTACTTGAAATGCATCAAGAGTCCAGAGACTCAGAACTCCTGAAGCTAAACGCATTAGATGAGAAAGTTGAGTTAGCAGCCCCCGATTAGCAGGTGTTCCCAAGTAAGAATCAAATGGCATGGAAACGTCCAAAATCCGGTCTTTCTCCAGGGCGACAGTTGCTTCCAACGTCAGTGACCACAGTGTCTCCTGCATGATTGACCTCGATCGGCAAATCTCAGCAAAAGCCTTGTCTGTGATGTGTTCTGTCATTGTATAAAATGTTCTGCGCATGTCTCGGATCCACTTCCGAGTAGCATCTCTAGATGTGATAGTCTCGATAGTGGGATGCTCGCAATTCTTTGCCACGATCTCCTCTTTCTCATGGTCCGATATGAGTAAACAATTTGTTTTGTACCGCTCTGTTTCGAGATACTGCACTTTCTTCAGCCAAAAGTCAAGGGCCCTTCTGCAGCAAATCATCGAGCAGCACCTGAGAATTTCCAGTCTATACCACTCTCCAGAAGTCAGTGGTAGGGATAAGTGTGCTTCAATGAGTGTCGCAATTGATGTACGGTACCAGAAGATCGGGCCGTCGTTCTGAAATTCCCTGTAGAGTAATTTACACTGATGGATGGCCCGTTTCTTTGCAGGATCGAGACTTTCGATATCCATCGACGCTGACCCATAGATTCTTGTCAGAATCCTCTCGTAGGAAACTAGACCATCAACAATGTCTCTTGGGATCGGTCTCCTTTTTCCGCTTTCTATCTCTTCGTAGAGGCTATGCATGTCCGTTGTCACAGTCTCCCAATACTCAAGTTCGTGGTCGATCAATACGATGCGCCAACGCGGGAAAGTCTTATACGTTCCATCAAACTGCATGCGCCGACGATCTGTCTCTTCCATTGCAACACTCCAATCGGGGATCCAGGATGGAATACCGCCACTGTTTTTCCTTTTCATATCGCCGGAAAGGGCTGTCAGCGAGCCACTTTGCTTGATAAGATCAATGACGGTGTTTCGATAGACTTGGATTGTGCTCAGTGAATAATTTGGCTTGATCGTTTTGATATCCCTTGCGAGGCCGAGTAGAGCAAATACTTTGTCTCGGTCATCGGTGGCCTTGCGGTTTGAGAACTCTTGTAAAAGCGACAGAAGGGTAGTTGCTTTTCCGTCATCCCACTCTATACGTAGTCGTTCGATCTCAAATATCTGCTTCGAAAGCACCGGCAGGACTTTGGCGTGCTCTCTTTCGATGCCTAGGAACAGCTCAGATCCTGTATCTTGTCGACCCCAGCCCAGGCTATCACACGTATTTGCAGAGCGCGCAAGTACTTCCCATGGCACTTTGACATTGCCATATTGAACCAATACTTGAGATGTGACTGTGGCCTCTTGAATAACCCACACACGCTGCCACCATTGACTGTTGATGAATCGTCGAACAAGTTCAAAAAGCTTTAACCGAGACGAAGCCTTTCCATCCGCAATACACTTAATCGTTGCCCTGTATCTATCAATGTCTGATAGGACTCGTATGACGCAGATAGTGCAAAACGAATACCACTCTGCACGTCTGCACATCGTCTCCCAAGAGTTGTGAAACTGAGTGATCAGAGAGTCATCCTGGTCGTCGTTTGAGAATTGTACGGGAGCGAGCAAACTGTTTGTTACATAGTTCTTAGGGATCCTATGGTAAGAGCCATGACCTAAGAACACAATTACGTGTTGTGCAGACGCGTAAATGTCACGCATCATTGCAACTTGGGAACTTCTTTCACCAATATCGCGTTGGTTAATACACTATGAAAATTAATTATTATCTTGCATATTGAGTCAAAGGCTGGAAAATTCTCACCAATGCATCAATCCAAATCAGAACAGAATTCCTCTCGTCCCTCAGATGACGAATAGCACAAGCGAGATTAACGCTGATATTATGGTCATATCCATCAATTTGAATAGTCTCCGCAGCCCGGGATGATCCCCAAACGTAGGAGAGTGCTGAATAAGATTGTGGTGCATGGCTCTCGATCTTGGTGTACTTGAAAACGCACGAGATTGGATCTTGCCATTTACCATTATAAATAAGAGCTAGACGTATTTCCCGCTCATACAGATCGCGTCGGTACAGCGCAGGGGCTGGCGTAGGAAGCGTAGCGTTTGGAGGCATAGTCGCTAACGAGATGAGCTGCAGGCTCTAGTGTTGAAAAATCACAGAAGCTTTAAACGTGGTGCGTTGATAAAGGTAAAGTTCTCAATATCTCAGGTTGACTATAACGCCTTGCTGCCTAACTTCATGTTGAGAAAAGCCTGATTTTCCTTTTATAGGCCTCTCATTGGTTACAATAAAATGACATTGGTAATGGATCTGTCACTTATTCCCCGTCAGTTATGCATGTAAGCGCCAAGGCAAACTTCTACTTCGCCTCAGCCATGCAGGGCAAGTAGAAATTAAAGGTTAAATATACTAATTACATTGAGCACATAGCTTTGAGTCATAAAATCCTTTTATTTATATATAATTACAACCACTTCTCATCTCCTATAGGAAGTATCAGAGCCCCCATCACTCTCCTCATCCTCTCCAGAGTCTGTCACTTCCTTCTCGGACCCAAGGGCTTCTTCAACTACAACATCCTTCTCCTTCAGGGCATCTTGTACCCACTCATCAACAGCAGCAAGAGCACCATCAGGGTCTTCCTGGTGCGTGAGTAAGAATCCCTGAATAGCTGCGGGACTAAGAGCAAGATTAGGAATCTTATCCCTAAACTCCCTCGCCTGTTCCTGCAGAGACTTCACTGCCTTCTTCTCTGAGTTATGGTCCACATCTGGAGCATCGAACATTTGAGTGAAGAGGGCTTCGGCTGCTTCTGACGTAGCGAGCTGGAAGTTGATCGTAAAGTCGATTCTGCCTGGTCGGATAAGAGCCGGGTCAATGTTCTCGGTGTGGTTTGAAGTCATGACGAGAACGCGTCCTTCTTGAGCAGCTGCACCGTCGATTATGTTCAGCAGACCTGAAAGTGAAAGGCGTTCTGCATTCTTCTTCTTTCGTCCTTGAGATCCCATCGTCGCTGTATCCGCGCCACGTCTCTGCGCTAATCCTGTAGCGTCTATATCCTCAAGCAAGACCATACAGGTATATGGCAGCTTCTGGAAGAGAGATGCAAGACTATCCTCGTTTATACGTGGGGAATTCAGGTTGACCATGTAGATATCCAGACCCATAAGACCAGCTGCCGCGAGCGTTAGACTCGTTTTGCCGGTACCGGGAGGACCTGAGAAGAGATATCCGCGACGATATGGAATGCCCCTTGTCGCATACCAGTGTTTGGTTTGACAATCTAGATATCGGCGTAGGTCCTTGATAAGCTTTTCCTTGAGATGTTCGTCCAGAGCGATTGTAGACATAGGCCTCGTTGCTTTCGACATGCATCGAGTCCAAGACATCTCATCTTCACTGTAGAGCTTGGTCGCGCGGAAAATACCAGTCTTTCCTTTCTGCTTCTCAGAAAAGTCGATGCGAGCGTTATAGAGCAGTCGCTTGAGAACCGTGGCGTCTCGGCCAAGGCAGGATATGGCCAGTTTCTCAGGCTGCCGCGGTGTAGACGTATAGTTTGTACCCTCAAGCGTCCTTGTAAATGCTAACATGCGGCCCTCATATCTAAAGAAGTGTGTGCCAAAAGCAGGCGTCCAGTAGAGAGGCTTAGCGTTATTCAATGATGTCGATGATTTAGACCGCATCTCATTGATCTGCCTGCCCACGGGATCCTCCTCCTCATCGTCCTCAACGTCAGGATTATCATCCTGCTCTTCTGGCCAGGAGAAGGAGGAGTTATTCAGTGCAGCAGAAGCTTGGAGGCGATAATTATCCTGGGAGATGTTGTTTCGCGAGACCCAGTTCATAAGATAATTGTACGTTTCATCCTGGGCGTGAATTTCAACGGTGGAGATAAACCGTGCAGTGATGGATTCGGACCAAGATTCAAGAGCGTACTTGATCAAAAAGGCGAAGGCGGCGAAGTAGGGGAGATATGTCATGCCAGGAAATATCATTTCCAAGAGGCCGATAAAGAGGCCTTGGCTCATGATGCTCTCTTGCTGGTCTTCCATCTTGGCGATGCTTTGAAACGAACTGTTCAAATAATCTGAGAAGACAATTATTTGAGTCTCTGGGGACCTTTTTAATTATTTTGCAACTATCTAGAGCCTTGCTGCCTGATTTCGTAAATGACATACGCCCAGTTCACAGACCTGCCATGTTAAGACAGGTATACGCTAGAGCCAATCACGTAACAGGAAGCCGGAGTCGATCCAACATTTCGAGATCCGCTATGACCATGTCGCGGGGCTCGGGCAGAGGGAGGCAGCTTTTAATGGTTTCAAGCCACTCCGTGAGTCAGAGGGTAACGAAACTAGATAGGCACCTATGATGCTTGCGCAGCATCTTTTGATGTAACATACATATGGCTTCAACTGATCCCCCTAGGGCGAAAGAAAATGTAAGACCTCGATCCTAAGTGACGAAAAGACTAAGGTAAATTTAGCCCAAGGTTAGGGGACTCTTCACTAAGTTTATTTTAACACCCTCTTCTCCAGTCTTGCTCCCTCTATAAAAACCACCAGAGGACACTTGCAGGAAAGTGAGGCTACGCCAGGTAGATTGAGCACCGTATTCAAATTAATAGAATGGGTCTCATTGGTGAATAACAAAAGCCGATATATATACACAATATTAAACCCTCATCCATTCCACATCAATCACCAACCCTTTCTTCAGTAATTAGAACTGGACGTGACCTGCCAACTATTAGAACAAGCTCATAAACGTCGCAACAGCCACAAGTGTAAAACCAAGCATTCCAACTCGCATTTCACCAGCAGAATTTCTATCATCCGCAGCCTTCTTCTCCGCGGGTTGTCGTACCTTTGTCAACGTAACATTGAAAGCAGGGCTCTTCACTGCCTCACTCACACCCTCTTCACCCTCAACAAAAACAAACAGATCCAGGGGCAGGTAATCGTATACCATGCGATCTTGCTGGAACCAGGTCTGGCATGTTCCGTCTTTAAAGAACAGTTCACTGTCGTACTCTGCGTCCACGGTCGAATTCGTACGGTCGAATACGGCGCGCCATGCTGTTTGGCCCTTCTTGTTGAGGTTGCTGGGATACATGCGGGCGTCGACGTATGGAGTCTTTGTGGAGGCGTTGGATTCGAGGGCGTTGAAGTTGTAGTTTCCGATGTTGTTGAGGACATCGAAGCCGCGGATCTGCCAGCTCTTGATCTTGAGACCGGGGCCGCTGTCCATTGCGAATGTGATGGTTGAGTTGGTCTCCTTATCCTCGTAATCACCTGCAAAAGCCTCCTTTGTATCATCACGGCCAACCTTTTCGATAGCAGGGAGGAGGTTTTGGAGAACTTTGCTGAGGATGGTGCCAGTGACGTAGGAGTTTGCAGACGCTTCTAGACCGCCGGACATGATGGAGATGACAATGTCGTAGTCGGGAATGAGGACAGTTTGAGAGTGGTAAAGGCCGAGATCACCACTTTTAGTGTAGATGTCGATAAGGCGGCCGTCGGAGGTGATGTTATCGCCGCGAAGGATTTCCCAGGGGCCGCCGACTTGGTAACCCCATGAAGCGGTGTTGGCCTCAGGCTTCATCCACTTGCTGGTTTGAACGGGTGTGAGGAACTTGTTGCTGAGGATACCGTCGGCGAGGAGAAGCATGTCAGAGACGGAAGAGAATATGCCACCAGCACTAAAACAGTCAGTCAAAGCTATTGCATCGAAGTGTTTGACTTACGAGTCGAAAACACCAAGAGTTGCGTTCCAGGTTGTCTCCTCGACAGGAATGAAGAGATCATCCGTGGGAGGAGTCTTGTCGACATAGGTATGCTTCATACCAACAACATCGAGAATATCTCGCTTTATGACATCCTCAAAGGGCATGTCCTCGGCAGCCTCGATGACAAGACCGAGAAGAGCATAGCCAATGTTGGAGTAGATGGGGTTGGTGAAGGGTGCATAAACCGGAGGTCGAAGATTGACCTGCTCAAGAAGATCTTTTCTGGTACAAGGAGTAGTACCAGGAAGACCAGAGCAGTTCGGGCCTTTGCCCTTGGGAACCTCGGGAAGACCGTATGGCTGCCATGGAGCTGAACCAACGATGGCAAGATCCTGGGCCACTATTCACTGTTAGTTGGATAAGTTGAATGTGGAATGGTGGCTTACTATCGACACCAACACCGGAGAGATGGCTGGCGAGTGATCCAACAGTGATATCCTCCCACTTCAACGAAAAGATATCATCATCCCCAGCTGTCTTATTCAACTCAGGCAGATACTTCAACACCGAAGCCTCCAAATCAATCTTATCACTAATACGCGCCGCCAAAGCAGTAAAAAGCTTGGAACCACTAGCAATTCGAAAGACAGTGTCTTCGTCTACCTCATCAGTGCCCTCGCCGGGATTAGGCGGTGTCCACTGATATGTAAACAAAGGCTCATCCTCGTGAAGGGACTTGACACCGATAGAGAGGCCTGAGGTGTTGAACTGAGCGCCTATTTGAGCATCGAGACCTGCTTTGAGAAGGGATGTTGCTTTCTTAATGAGGGAGCTTGAGCTTGGGGATTTGGGTGCTGGAAACACGGCGCCGAGGGGAGGACAGGCTTTTGCGTCGATGAGAGTGAAGGACACAACAGCTACAGCCGCAATTTTAGAAAGAGAGGGCATTATCAAAAGAATGAGGAGCTATCGAAGGATGATTTGTATGTAACCCTCATGATTGATACGTTAGGGGCTTCACTTATATACACCTCACATCAGCATGAAGATCTTGAGCTTCTCGGATTCCAATGCGTAAATCCTCTCAGCCCTCGAGGCTGAAAACTTTACGACATTCCGTGTATAGCATCTTGGCTTTAATCTCGGACAGTGAGTGCGAGCCGAATGAGGAAAAAGAACTGTTTTGGAAGGATTTAGCGTCTGACTGCGCCTACGATTCAGAGTCCGAGGTTTTGAGTCCGAGCGGACCAATTAGGGACGAGGGGGAGTTGCGTGGAAGTTTTGGGGCTCTGGTGGGGTCTGTTGTAAGGCTGAGGCGCTGGGGGTTGATCTGAGGGGAGTGGTTATCGTGGATGTTGGCAGTCGTTGGGTTGTTTCTTCTTTTTTTTTTTCTTTTTTTTAAAAAATTACTAGTTTTAATGACTTCATTTCAAGTTTAAGTTTATGCGTATTGACTATTTTTAGTATGAAAGTGAATGGTTTGACATCCGATCTATCCCCCTCTTGTCATTGCCGGCACCCTCTGGAATAACCGCTATCTTGCTGTGTAGGTCGTTAACCAAGTCAACACCAGAGGCAATATAACAATTTATTATCTCTCTTAATTAATGGAACAGCAAAGCTCTATCATAAATCACTACAGCACCATCATAGCTATCCGGCTATACCCTTAATCAGCTTCGCCTCATCCTCATAGCTGCTGCGCCCCAATCCATTTAGAATCCTCCCCAGCAAACAAGCTCCATACACTGCCGAGGGGGGGCTCTGTAAGCACAGCGTCAAGATCAAGCAAGGATCATCAACACTGCGGGGAGAAGGATTCAGCCTAGGCCTCTACAATTACAGCGGGCACCCAAGCAAATAAAGGCACCACGTTCACCCACGAAGCTCCTTTCATTTCTTTGGGCTCGGACTCTGGATCTCGGACTCTTCCTCAACAACTGAAGCTAAACATCAGCCCTAAGACAGAATTACGTTACTAGTGGAAGTCATGTATTCAGTCCCGTCTCAGTCACCGCCCAAGGCTTCGGGCCGTAAGGGTAGTAAGAAGGTTCGCACTGGCTGCATCACCTGCAAGTTCGTAACTCATTCGCTCATGTGTATCACTCACTAACAATTCTCCAGAATTCGCAAAGTAAAATGTGATGGTAAACAAACGCATCCCTCTATCCAACTTTGTTCTAACAAACCCACAGAAGGCAAGCCTTATTGTCTACGATGCATCAAAACAGGTCGTCAATGCGACGGCTACCGTCCCTCCCCCAGCTCGTCCCCAGAACCTACATCCCTCTCCCCAACACCAGGCTTCGACTCACCCCAAGAAGCCCGCGCCTTTGACCACTACCGCCTACGCACTGCAAAAGTCCTCTCCGGTCCCATCGATGCTAGTTTCTGGGGCGGTGTGGTCCTCAAGATGAGTTCCACCGAACCAGCTGTTCGACACGCCATCCTCGCTATCAGCAGTCTCCACGAGGCCGTTCAGGTCAAGAGTAGGAGTCTGAGGGAGATTGATACAAGGTTTGCGTTTAGGGAGTATGGAAATGCTATTACGTCGCTGAGGAATTGGGGACAGAGAAGTGAGCCATCTGTTGTGCCGTTACTTGTTTGTGTCTTGTTTATTTGTGTTGAGTTCTTGATTGATCGCGATACAGCGGCGCAGATGCATATTTGCCAGGGACGGCATATTCTCTCTACGCTTGGTGATGGGAGATCACCGGCTATGGAGTTGATTAAGCATTCTCTTGTGCCTGTCTATGCGCGCCTCAGTCTCTCCAGCTTTCTCTTTGGCAGTCGACCGGCGCCTATTCCTGCACATCTACGTAGCTGGAGCGACATGCCTGCGGTGTTCGCCACCATTGAAGAAGCTCGATATGCGCTTTATCTTCTTCTAGATGATGCTCTACAGTTCAGCACAAGCGCCCGAGCTCCGATCTACAACCCGAATGCCGAACCTAAAGAGATCAGAGAGCTTCAGAACGAGCAGCAGCGTCTTCTCTCACAATTGAGTCGCTGGCACGCTGCCTTCACAGTCACTACTTCAATGAGTCCTCAATCTCCTTCCCTCGAAAACTCACTAAACGTCCTCCGTATCTATCATCAGTCAACTCTCATCTGGGTCTCCACTTCCTTGGACACAGGCGAGACAAAGCTTGATCAGTTCATGCCCAACTTTGCAAACATCATCACTCTCGCATCAACCATCATCAGCTCTGTACCCTCCAACGCGAAACTCGAGCCTTTTAGCTTCGAAACGGAGATTATACCGCCTGTGTACTGGACAGCTATTAAATGTCGTCATCCGCTGCTTCGTCGCGCAGCGCTTAAGCTCTTGACGCGAAACCAAATGCGCAATCGCAGAGAGAATCTCTGGCATGCACGTGAAACAGCCGTCATTGCCGCTCGAAGCATTGAGATTGAGGAGTCAGAGTTCGACTACCCTCTCGATCTTGACTTTACAATGGATCCCTTCATCGCACCAAGTCCAAGCGGTTTGAGTGAAGTATCCGCTGAAGCAAACGCTGCGTTCGACCTCTTTACTTGTGATCCCAAGAAGATCAAAGTCGACATCTCGAAACCTCCAAGTTTACCTCCTCCACCGCCTTCGTTCAGCGATCCAACACCTGAGGAAATTCTCTCCGGCTCACCGTGCAGTTTGGCGTCGAGTCGCTCATCTCCTACTCCTACGCCCGAGCCTGTGTCGCCGATATCAGCGGCGCTTGAAGGTATCCAGCACCTCGATTCTGCAGCGCTCAAATCAGCGAACCTTGAGTCGCCGTATGATGTGTCGGAGAGTAAAAGGATTAAGAATGCGCTTATTGGACCGGCGGATGATGGAGGCATTTGGGTTACGTTCTTTAGGGACCCTGAGCCGGGGGAGACGTCGTGGAAGGTTACGAGGGAATTTTTGAGATGTTGAAGTATTTGACGAGTGGTACGATTGAATTGGAGGTTGTTGGATATGCTGTTATGCATTATATACCCATATTTTGTTTGTAGACTGCGTTGTTTCATGCACCAAACGATGATTTTCTTTGAGTTCAACTGTTGACTTCTATGCAAAATACATCATTTTAATTTCGCCATGAATACGGGTTGCGTTCTTCATTACCAATTGCTAATTTATATGCTACTAGAATTACGTTCAATTGTCTTTCATGGTAACGACATGTCGTCTATGTCCCCTCAAGCTTCCTGTTGAATTGAAACAGCTACCCTAAATGGGCAGTCAGTATGGCGAGTTCGTGTAACAATTCACGCGACTCTTCAGTCAAGAAAGTCTCATTACACGCTTCATTACCGTTGATTTTTATTGGAACCTAAACCTCGCTTGTAACGGTTCGTTTGCTATTGCGTTGTCAGGCACAGGCCTCGGTGCTTGTTGTCTCTTCACTAACGACGCCGACTCGGAACGACCAATCTTGAGTGAGTGCAATCAAAGTCGCAAAATATCGTTATTGATGCAGATGCCATTAATTTTGGGTATCATTCATTATGTGCTGCAATCATTTTCTCAACCTCTAGCAGTCTCCCGCCTCGCAGACTCTGCCACCAGCTTTCTTCTTTTATTCCTCTCGTCCTGCTCAGCCAACACCCTTGCCGTTAAAGACGCCGCAAATTCATTGTTGATACCACTAATCCTGGCATCATCTGACTTCTTGTCCTTCACAGGCTTGTCTTCCTTCTCCACATCATCGCCCTTGCGCTTCTTCTTCTTTTCCGACTTGTCCTTCTTCAGAGTATGTGTAAGCCCTTGGCTCTTGAGGTTCTCGATCCTCTTCTCCAATCGTTCGATATCCGCCTCAGCGTTTGCAAGAAGTGGAATGATGTTGTCTTGCTCAAATTCGGCGCCGCACTCTGGACATGCTTTTTCTTGGATTTCCTTCATAGCGACATCTGCAAAGACATGCCCACAGGGTACCAAGTACACAGACTTGACAGCAGGGCCAAGCTCCTTCATGGAGATGGGACACACCCACTTGTCGCCATTCTTGGAAACCTTCAGCTTCGCCACGTCTCGTAGTGACTTGATTCCCAGGCTCGCGGGGGTAACGTCAACTGGTTCATCGGAGGGCATAAGACCTTTGATGATCGCTTCGTAATTGTACAGACGGCCGCGCCAATCGGAGACAAGAGTATCGACGTCGAGGAATTCGCCGCTGAGAGCGCAGTGCGCCCAGGCGTGAGAGAGTGATTCAAGGGCTGTCGCTTTCAGTTCGGATGTTGTGGGAGCGCGCGCCGCATTCTTGACGAGCTCGCGACGCTTGGGGATGGAGCCGCCGTCGTTACCCATGATTGATGAGTTGAGGATGTCGCGTGATCGTGGAAAGTGATGGATCCCGGGGGTGATATCGGCGCAGTGATTCGGGGTCCGTAGTGACAAGGATTGGCAGCACGGGAAAAAGAGATGGGCGTAGGAGAGGTGGATGTGGATGAATGAGTTGAGAGTTCTGGAAGACTGAGGCGATTCCTCGAATTAAGTCGGGATGGGCGCTTATCGATAAGGATAAGGACGAAGCAAGCTTGAAGTAGCGGGACAGTGTGATGTTCGGATTGTACGGTAAGGTTTGCAGCATTAAGCTCAGCGTCTTCCTTCGTACAATCACTAATAAAGCTCAATGACAGAAATTAACATGTCTTCATGCCTCTGAGTCTTTAGGCCTCTTTTTAAATATTTTCTCTTTGGACTTGCCTTCATACAGAAGCTGCTTGAATATCACTGATGACTATTAGCACTGTAATGACACCGCGGTAGCGCTCCACCGCTGGCCCGCCATTTCCAAACTTGATCCCATCTAATGACCTCCGCCCGACCCAAGCTCATCAACCTCCAACTTCAACCTCCCCGGTGCTGTGCACCTCTCCTAATACCACACCGGTCGTTACCCCCGAAGGCGCTCAACTGAACTGAGCGTCTCCTCTCAATATTTGTATTTTGGAACCGTCTCGGCCGCCTTCACAACAAGCAACACGTGCACGCGCTGCCTCGCTCGAAGCTTAATTACGATCTTCCCCTCCACCTCGTACGCTCCTCTACGAAAACGCCCGACTCCGATCGAGCGCTCGATATTCAAGTACATGCGACGTTGATCGCTCTCACACCAGTGCCGCAACGGCATCATGGCGCAAGCACAGCAGGTCGCCCTGGACCGGCTGGACAACATCTCCCGCGCTCTAAAGTCAAGGTCGGTTTCACCATGTGACGGTTGGTAGGGCAAAGGGGTCTAATATTCCCACAGAACGAGCGATGATTTGCGAAAACGATCCGCCGTGCAGCTTCGCGAGCTCGTAGCTGTCTGCCATCGAGACCTTAGCCCCGAGCAATTCCAGGTTTTCTACAACGCAGTCAACAACAGGATCACACAGCTCATTACGCATGGCAACGACTCGTCTGAGCGACTCGGAGGCATCTATGCCCTCGATGCGCTCATCGATTTCGATGGCGTCGACGTCGGCGTCAAATACACGCGTTTCACACAGAACCTCAAGACCATTCTTCGAGGCAAAGACATCAACCCTATGCAGCCTGCGGCGATCGCTCTCGGAAAACTATGTCGACCTGGCGGCGCGATGATATCAGAAGTCGTGGACTCAGAGGTTAATACCGCTCTCGAGTGGCTACAGAACGACCGCATCGAGGAACGAAGATATAGCGCTGTCCTTGTTCTCCGCGAATTGGCCCGTAGTGCCCCAACGCTTATGTACCAATATATACCGACAATCTTCGACTGGATCTGGGTAGGACTCCGAGACCCTCGACAGCTAATTCGGGCGACCTCAGCGGAAACAGTTAGCGCCTGCTTCCGTATCCTTCGTGAACGAGATCAGGAAATGAAGCAAATATGGATGGATAAGATCTATAACGAGGCGAGATCCGGTCTCAAGGTGAATACTGTCGAGTCGATTCATGGCTCGTTACTGGTGTTGAAGGAACTGCTGGAGCAGGGAGCTATGTACATGCAGGAGCATTACCAAGAAGCATGCGAAATTGTTTTCAAACACAAGGACCATAGAGATCCGACTATTCGAAAGACCGTGGTTCTTTTGATCCCAGACCTCGCCAGCTACTCGCCAGCTGACTTTGCGCACACTTGGCTGCACAAGTTCATGGTATACCTGTCCGGCATGTTGAAGAAGGACAAGGAGCGTAACGATGCTTTCCTTGCCATTGGTAACATAGCCAATTCGGTGAAAAGCGCTATTGCTCCCTACCTCGATGGCGTCCTGATCTACGTGCGCGAAGGTCTCAGCCTCCAGTCCCGCAAGAGAGGTTCAGTCGACCCTGTCTTTGACTGCATTAGTCGTCTTGCCGTCGCTGTCGGTCAGACCCTCAGCAAATACATGGAGGCACTCTTGGATCCTATCTTTGCGTGCGATCTCACCCCCAAGCTCACACAAGCTCTCGTCGATATGGCCTTCTACATCCCTCCCGTCAAGCCGACCATCCAGGAGAGACTACTTGATATGCTCAGCGTAGTTCTCTGCGGTGAACCGTTTAAACCGCTTGGCGCTCCACAACCAAATACTCTCAGCTCAGTCCCGATTATTCCCAAAGACGCAAAAGACCCGCACGCTTACGAGCACCGAAGGGCTGAGGTCAAGTTGGCGCTCAACACTCTCGGTAGCTTCGATTTCTCGGGACATGTTCTGAACGAGTTTGTCCGAGATGTCGCGATCAAATACGTTGAAGACGAGGATCCAGAAATCCGCGAGGCAGCGGCCCTGACATGCTGCCAATTATACGTTCGCGATCCGATTGTCAACCAGACGAGTTACCATGCACTTCAGGTTGTGGGTGATGTGATTGAGAAACTTCTCACAGTCGGAGTCTCAGACCCTGAGCCGAATATCAGGCGGACAGTTCTGGCGGCTCTCGACGAACGATTTGACAGACACTTGGCCAAGGCCGAAAACATTCGTATCCTATTCTTTGCACTCAACGACGAGGTCTTCTCGATCAGAGAAGTCGCCATCTCTATTATCGGTCGCTTGGCTAGGTACAACCCAGCATATGTCATTCCTTCGCTACGAAAGACTCTCATCCAGATGCTTACTGAGCTCGAGTTTTCCGATGTCGCCAGGAACAAGGAGGAGAGTGCAAAGCTTTTGAGCCTCTTGGTTCAAAACGCGCAATCCCTCATCAAGCCCTATGTCGAGCCCATGATTTCAGTACTTCTCCCCAAAGCCAAGGACAGCAACCCTTCTGTTGCTGCTACCATTCTCAAGGCCATTGGTGAGCTTGCGACTGTGGGCGGTGAGGATATGATGCCGTACAAAGACCGACTGATGCCAATCATTCTCGATGCGCTACAGGATCAGAGCTCCAACGCAAAACGAGGTGCCGCTCTACATGCCCTGGGCCAGCTCGCGAGCAATTCAGGATACGTCATTCAACCATACATTGAATACCCACAGCTGCTCGAGATTTTGCAGAGCATCATCCGAACCGAAGGACAACAAGTACCCCTGCGACAGGAGACAATCAAACTGATGGGTATTCTTGGCGCTCTGGATCCTTACAAACACCAGGTAAATCTGGCGAAATGGCGAAAATTAATGCACCTATTGACACCAGATCAGGTCGAGGAACGAACCCCCGATTCCCGACGTGGCGAGGCCAACCAACTAACAGACATTTCTCTCATGATGACCGGAGTGACACCCTCTAACAAAGAGTACTTCCCGACTGTTGTGATTAATGCTCTCCTCCAGATCCTGAAGGACTCTTCGTTAGTCCAGCATCACGCCGCCGTGATTGAAGCGATCATGAACATTTTTCGCACCCTTGGCTTGGAGTGTGTGTCGTTCCTTGATAGAATCATACCCGCATTCCTACAGGTGATACGATCGGCGACCTCTACGAGACTTGAGTCTTACTTCAACCAACTGGCAACTCTTGTCAGTATTGTGCGACAACATATAAGAAATTACCTACCATCAATTGTCGAGATCCTGCAGGAGTACTGGCATACCTCACCTTCACTACAGACTACGATTTTATCCCTGGTTGAGGCCATTTCGAGGTCACTTGAGGGCGAATTCAAGATTTACCTGGCTGGGCTGCTCCCACTGATGCTCGGTGTTCTCGACAAGGATACTTCCGCCAAGCGCACACCATCAGAGAGGGTGATGCACGCCTTCTTGGTGTTTGGCGCAAGCGCTGAGGAGTACATGCATCTCATCATTCCCGTCATCGTCAGGACATTCGAGAAGCAGGGTCAGCCTACATTCATCAGAAAGCAGGCCATCGATACGATCGGCAAGATCTCTCGCCAAGTGAACCTTAACGACTTTGCTGCGAAGATCATTCACCCTCTTACACGCGTCTTAGACATGGGCGAGCCTGTCCTCCGTACCGCTGCTCTAGATACGCTCTGTGCGCTCATCCAACAGTTGGGCAAAGACTATCTACACTTTATGGGTACTGTCAACAAGACCATCAATCAGCACCAGATCCAGCACTCCAACTACGAGCTACTTGTGAGCAAACTTAAGAAGGGAGAGGTGCTGCCGCAGGACTTGAGCTCTGGAGCTGGCTTTGCTGATGGCGCAGACGAGACTCCTTTTGCAGATCAAGGCACCAAGAAGCTGGAGATGAATGCTATTCATCTGAAGGCTGCTTGGGACACTAAGGGCAAATCCACAAAGGAGGATTGGCAAGAGTGGCTGCGACGCTTCAGTACAACATTGCTTACCGAATCACCAAACCATGCTCTCCGAGCTTGCGCCAGCCTCGCCAGCGTGTATCTCCCTCTGGCTCGAGAGCTCTTTAACTCAGCGTTCGTATCTTGCTGGAGCGAGCTTTATGAACAGTTCCAAGACGAGCTCATCCAGAACATAGAGAGCGCTATAAAATCCGAGAACGTCCCACCCGACCTGCTTGGCCTCCTACTCAACCTCGCCGAGTTTATGGAGCATGACGACAAGGCTTTGCCGATCGATATTCGAGTTCTCGGTAGGGAGGCAGCTCGCTGTCACGCGTACGCAAAGGCCTTGCACTACAAGGAACTCGAGTTCCTGCAAGACCAGAGCAGCGGTGCGGTCGAGGCCCTGATCGTTATCAACAATCAGCTCCAACAGTCCGATGCTGCTATCGGTATTCTCCGCAAAGCTCAGCTGTATAAGGAAGGCATCCAGCTGCGGGAGACCTGGTTTGAAAAGCTGGAGCGCTGGGAAGAGGCGCTGGCGTTTTATGAAAAGCGTGAGGAGGAGGTGCCTGAGGATCAGGCGATACCCGTTGACATCGTTATGGGTAAGATGCGTTGTTTGCATGCTCTGGGAGAGTGGGAGGCTTTGGCTTCATTGACTGGCAGCACTTGGGCCAATTCTACGCCTGAGGTCCAGAGGATGATCGCCCCTCTTGCCACGGCTGCTGCATGGGGTTTGAATAAGTGGGATTCCATGGACAACTATCTTTCGTCGCTCAAGAGATACTCACCCGATCGATCTTTCTTTGGTGCCATTCTGGCACTCCATCGCAACCAATTCCGCGAGGCCATTGCATGCGTTCAGCAAGCTCGTGAAGGCCTGGATACTGAGTTGAGTGCTTTGGTTAGTGAGTCGTACAACCGGGCATACCAAGTCGTCGTTCGCGTCCAGATGCTTGCTGAGCTTGAGGAGCTCATCGTCTACAAGCAATGTGACGAGAAGAAGCAGGCCATCATGCGACGAACTTGGGAGACTCGACTGAAGGGTTGTCAGAGGAACGTCGAGGTTTGGCAGCGCATGCTCAGACTACGGGCCATAGTGATTGCGCCAACGGAGAACATGCACATGTGGATCAAGTTTGCCAACCTTTGCCGCAAGTCTGGACGGATGGGACTGGCTGAGAAGTCGCTCAAGCAACTCATTGGAACCGACGCTCCTCTTATATCAGCAATTCCTTACTGGAACGAGCAGCGACAGCCAGCATCCAACCCCAGAGTTGCACCGGCCGCACAGGTCATCTATGCCGTTCTCAAGTACCAGTGGGAGCTTGGACAGCAACTACCCGTCAACAAGAAGGGCAACATTCCGGAGAAGACGCTGTATTGCCTGCGCAAGTTCACCAATGATGCTGCGCATCGTCTTGAGGTTGCCAGGGTCCACCTCGCTGCACAAGCTGGCAACGATGTCAACATCACTGGCGACTATGGATTCCAGAACCCGATGGATCCTACTCTCATAAGCCCGCACACCTCGCGAGCGCTGTATGACCAGACAGTCCTCCTGGCCAAGTGCTATCTGCGCCAGGGAGAGTGGCTGATTGCTCTCAACAAGGATGATTGGCAGTACACTCAGGTTCAAGATATTCTTCTGTCTTACTCTCAAGCGACCAAGTACAATCCTCGATGGTACAAGGCCTGGCATGCTTGGGCGCTGGCCAACTTTGAGATTGTGCAGACAATCACAGCCGGAAATGAAGGACACTTGTCGAGGACAGACCACAATATGGTGATTGATCACGTCGTTCCCGCTGTCAAGGGCTTCTTCAAGTCCATTGCACTCTCGCAGGGAAGCTCGTTGCAGGATACTCTTCGACTATTGACACTCTGGTTCACTCACGGTGGAAGTGCAGATGTCAACGTGGCCGTTACCGAAGGCTTCGCTAATGTCAGCGTCGACACATGGCTCGAAGTCATTCCTCAACTGATCGCCCGCATCAACCAACCTAACAAGCGAGTTCAGCAATCGGTACACAACCTTCTTGCAGATGTCGGACGAGCTCATCCTCAGGCTCTGGTCTACCCTCTCACTGTCGCCATGAAATCTTGGCAGAACACGCGTAGATCTCGTTCTGCAGCTCAAATTATGGATAGCATGAGACAGCACAGCGCAAACCTGGTCGCTCAAGCCGACACGGTCAGTCATGAGCTGATCCGCGTGGCTGTCTTGTGGCATGAACTCTGGCACGAGGGATTGGAGGAAGCTTCGCGGTTGTACTTCGGTGATAGCAACATCGAAGGCATGTTTGCAACACTGGCGCCTCTTCACGAACTACTAGAGCGTGGACCCGAGACTCTGCGAGAGATCTCTTTCGCACAGGCTTTCGGACGAGACCTTAAGGAGGCGCAAGATTGGTGCCGACAGTACGAGACAAGCCAAGACGTCAACGACCTGAACCAGGCGTGGGACCTGTATTATCAGGTATTCCGCAGAATAAGTAGGCAGCTACCGCAGGTGACCACCCTGGAGTTGACGTACTGCTCGCCCAAGCTTCTTAACGCGAAGAACCTAGACCTGGCAGTTCCAGGAACATACAAGAGCGGACAGCCCATCGTGAGGATAATGTCCTTTGACACAACGTTTAATGTTATTAACTCTAAGCAACGTCCACGAAAGCTCAACGTCAACGGCAGCGACGGCAAGTCGTACGCGTTCCTGCTAAAGGGCCACGAGGATATCCGCCAGGACGAACGAGTTATGCAGCTGTTCGGCCTGTGCAACACCCTCCTCGCCCACGACTCGGAGTGTTTCAAGCGCCACCTCAACATCCAGCGCTACCCTGCCATCCCGCTCTCGCAGAATAGCGGTCTGCTCGGGTGGGTTCCCAACAGCGACACCCTGCACGTTCTTATTAGGGAGTATCGTGAGAGTCGCAAGATCCTGCTCAACATCGAGCACCGCATCATGCTCCAGATGGCGCCTGACTACGATAACCTCACCTTGATGCAGAAAGTCGAGGTGTTTGGTTATGCGCTCGACAACACCACGGGACAGGACCTGTACCGTGTTCTCTGGCTCAAGTCAAAGTCGTCTGAGGCCTGGCTTGAGAGACGAACAAACTACACTCGTTCTCTCGGTGTCATGTCGATGGTGGGATATATTCTGGGACTGGGTGATCGCCATCCTTCCAACTTGATGCTTGACCGCGTCACCGGAAAGATCATCCACATCGATTTCGGTGATTGTTTCGAGGTGGCGATGAAGAGAGAGAAATACCCGGAGAGGGTTCCTTTCCGACTCACTCGCATGCTGACCTATGCTATGGAGGTTAGCAACATTGAGGGTAGCTTTAGAATCACATGCGAGAACGTGATGAGGGTTCTACGAGACAACAAAGAGAGCGTCATGGCTGTTCTCGAAGCGGTAAGTCAACCCCCCTCTCCAGATCGATGATACATCTCATACTGACATTCACAGTTCATCCATGATCCTCTCCTAACATGGCGTCTCACAAACGCCGCATCCCCCACAGGCCCCAACTTCACCTCGGACCAAGACACAGCCATGCCCATCCCCGGCGGAGTCCGCGCACGTCGTCACTCCATCCTCGACAGCGACGTCGCACCCTCTGAACTCCTCAACGCGCCTGAACCATCAATCCAAACACGTGCTCGCGCTCGAACAAACAGTTCAGCGGGTGAAGCCATGACCAACGGCGGCGCGCCAGAGGTGGAGAGCCAGAACGCGAGGGCGGTGGAGGTGCTGGACCGCGTGCAGCAGAAGCTTACGGGTCGGGACTTCAAGAACAACGAGGAGCTGGATGTCATTGCGCAGGTCAACAAGTTGATCATGGAGGCTACGAAGCTGGAGAATCTGTGCCAGCACTACATAGGATGGTGCAGTTTCTGGTAAAATTCTGCAGGTATTGCTAGACGGAGGGGCGGGAATGTTATTTGCTTCAAGGTGCGGGAGTTGGGGGGTTGTTGATATCAGGAACGTTTTCTTCTTTCTTGGACGTTACAAATATTCTCATGCATGTATAATACGAGCATTGAACCGAGTCGTGTTGTATTTCTATCTTAATCAGCATTGTATGTTCCCAACATTCTGAACTTTCTCTCTCCTATCTGCTCCTGTCTATAGCTCATCGCGAGACCTGGGCTTCTTGGGCTGGCTTCCAACATCCCATCTCGAGAAGTCACAAGCAGCAGGCGTCCCGATCTCCATCCTGTAAACGCACTTCTCGCTCTCACTGACCCTCCACAGCTCCTCCGTCTCCGCACATCCCAGCCAAACATCCGTTCTCCTCTGCGGTCCATTCCAGCACTGCTGACCGTCCTCATACCTCAACACCATCCTCTCACCCCTACCCAGACTCTTCCCATCAATCCTGTCCTCTTCATCTGCCATTTCGCGATCAATGCGCTTGAAATTTCCCATGTTGCTTTGGCCATGGCCCTTCTTGGATTTCTGCTTGGTGCTGCCGAGCCAGCATTGCTCGTAGGTGTACTCGCCTGCCTCGAGGGTGACGCACTTGTCCTTGAGGGCGCGGAAGATATCGTCGGGGCCGTAGTCGAAGTCGAGATCGGCTTGTTCGACGTCGAGAGTGGACTTTTTGTCGGAGAGGTCGCGTTTGGCGGCGTCGACGGCTTCGCGGGCGGCGCGGACGAGAGTAGATTCTTTGCCGGGGGATGAGTTATCGGCGAGGATACCGTTGGTGATAGCCCAGACACGGAGGTTGTCGAGAGAGTTGTGGATGAAGGCTCGGACGGGAGGAGGGAGGTAGGCCTCAAAGTTGTAGACTAGGTCGTTAGTAAAGAAGACTCCATCTTGTGGGAGAGTTGACTTACGGATATCGGTATCGCTTCCCTCGCCCTCCTCAAACTCACTCCAGTTAACACCGCCATTCTCCCCATCCTCCTTGAGAACACTCAAAACGTCCTCATCACTGACAACCTCCTCCTTGCTCTCCGCCCGACGAGCCGAATAATCCTCAAAAGACCGAATTGCCGCCTTGACACCCTCGTCATTGAAGTTGGGGTTATAGTCAGTCTTGAACTTTGTCAAAAGCTCCTCAAGTTCACCGACTCGCTCCTTGAGAGCGTCACGCTGGGTAACGACCTTGTCCAACGTATCCCTGAGCTCGTTGACGCGTGTCTTTGCAAGACCAACAAGAACACCAAGCTTTCCACTGCCAGGACCCTCGCGGACAACCTTTCCCTTATCTTGCTGTTCAGCATCACGGTGCTTCTGCGCAAGTTCCTCTTTCTTGACTTCCAGCGCCGCTATCTCCTTCTTAAGATCCTCCACCTTCTTCTCAACCTTTTGTCTCAGATCCTTCGCCTCGCTAACCATAGCACCCCTCTTCATCGCCGCCTTTTGCAAAGCCTTCTTCTTCTCATCCTCCAATCGTCTGTACTCCTTTCCGATCTCGGCACATTTGTTCTTGCACTTGACACCGCCTATACCAGCGTACTCCTCTGACCCATCGCAGCAGAGCTCGTAGTCGCACACGCCGTCGTTGACGTAGAGGAACGGAACGTACATCCCAATGTGTCCCTTGTTCTCGCACCAGAAGCCGGGCAAGGCGTTGGTGGTGTTTGTGGTGCCGGAGATGGAGCCGACGAGAGGTTGTTCGGGGGAGAGAGGATCGAGGTTGGCGCAGGCAGCGGTGCCTGGTTCGTCTGAGCCATCGGGGCAATCGCATGTGTTGTCGTTGACTCTGTCAAGACTCAATTTGATCGCTGCGTTGGTGATGCAGGAGAATTCATCGCCCTGGTAGTGAGAAGCAACTAAACCACCTGTTAGCTCCCCGTAGCTTCACTTTACGATCACAGTCATTCTTACATTCAGGGCCAACACCTCTAGGCACACTGCCAGCAGCAGCCAGGGTAAAAGCGTAGATAGCGCCCAGAAGCGCCAGAGAATTTGGGTGTTGCATTGTTTCTGGTGGTTCTCTGTAATGGCTCCAGAAGAGGAATTGGAGGTTGGAGTTGGCCAGGTCAGCTATAACTACGTTAGGGGACAGGGGAGCATTCCAGAGGGAGGTCTCCACTGTAAAAGCTCCCTGAGCGGTAAATGTTCGGTAGGATCTGAGACGCGGAAGTAAATCCGTGCCTGGGGAGAGGAAGGGCACTAAAGGTGGGGGACGAGAAAAAAGAACTAAACTAAACCCCTCCAACACCAGCAAAACTGTGACGCATCATCACCATCTACAAATCACTACCTTGTACTCTACAGACATTACGATGGCGCCCAACGATGAAGAGTCTCGCAAGGCTCTCGCAACACTCATAGCAACCGCTACAACCCTCCTCGAACAACTCCAATCAACACTCACCACCATCCAACGCAACCCACAAACCCCAACAACACCCTCCTCCTCACCCGAAACAACCTCCATAAACGCCCTATCCCTCGCCCGCGACACATCCCTCCTCATCCGCGCCCACTCCACCAAAATCTCCCTCCTCATAATAAACGAGCCCTTCACCCCCAGCGCCATCAGCACCGTGATCCGCGAGCTCATCAAGGGCCCCATCCCCGGCCTCGCCACCGCCGCGCAAGCCTGTACCCCCGATCTCTACACCAGCGTCGTGCGGAAAGAACTAGCGTACCGCTGCCAGAAAGTCCTCGTTGAGCTGTGGGGTTTGTTGAAGCGCGTGCCGGATGATGGGAAGGTTATACCTGCTGTGGAGAGGAGTGGGAGTAAGGGGAGTCTTGTTTTGACGGGAAAGCTTTGGGATGCGTGTGATGAGGTTGTTAAGCTTGCGGATTTGGGGGTTGGTGGGTTTTATGTTAGGAAGGCGGAGGAGTGGAGGGATACGCTGAAGGATGTTATGGAGGAGTTGAAGGAGTGGGGAGAGGAAGAGGAGGATGAAGACGATGTTGATGGTCTGGCCGATGATATGAACAATACGTCGCTCACGGATCAAGAAATGGTCGACGACCTAATGAACTCCTCCTCCGCCATCCCAAAATCCGACCCCGATAAGATCCGCCCCCGTCTCGACTCAACCCTCAAGCGCCTACGAATGATCGTCCTTCTCTACCAAGCCATCTCCAAGCGACGCTTCAAGAAACTCCCCAAGGATACCACCACGGGCGACATTCCCTCCAAGCTGGACAAAGCAGCGAGTGTTCTCGAAACATTGCCGCATAAATTCGGGGATTTGGCCGGTGCGTTCTACGAGCTTGATGCAGAAGAGATCGATTCACTCATGGAGGATTGTTTTGAGAGTGCGGTTGGTGTTAGTGAGGTTCTGAAGCTTGGGTGGGAGGGCGAGAGTGATGAGTTTAGTGAGTGGATGGAGAAGTTCAAGGTAGAAGTCAAGAAGACGTAGAGAGATCATGAAATGAAGAATAAAACATTTGATACCAGTCGAGCGATTGAGCATTGTGATGGTCCTCGTGGCATAGATATTACATGCCCGTTAACTGTATACGCTACTACACATGGTGCTCTTATACAAAGTACATTCCCCGACAACGTTTCTTCCGTCCGTCGTATGTGTAAAAGCCTATACATCCCAAAATCCGCCTCTTGCCTGACAAAAGTCCCATCTAAACGTGTCTCTGCTCTGTAGCAGGTCGACCCATCACCGTTGTAATATCAGAATGTCCGAGTTGCTTCGCTTCGTGTTCTACTTCGTCCACAGGCGCGGGAGTTTCTGGTGTGATCATGACAGCCGGAGCAGCCAAAGAACTGGGTACAACTTCTGTCTTGGCAGTTGTCACACCCTCAACGTGCTCTGCCTCTGCGTCCTCCTTCTCATCCTCCTTCACTTGTGAGAGTGGTCGACCATGTGTATCGTGAGATTCTCCCTCCTCCTCGCGGCGCATCTGGCCGTTTTCGAGATCGGCACCGACCATTTGAGCAAGACTGCTAAAGTTGAACATGGGCTCAGATCCGGCGCTTCCGCCGTCGCGTTCTCCGTCGTCACTGTAAGCACCAAGGCTCAGTCCACTAGACCGAGGACCTAAGTCGGCGCCCAGGTAGTCGGGTCCTGTGTATGTGCCAACAGGACTGTCGTTAACTGAAGACCCAACTGAGGAGGCATTGCTCATCTGCCTAAGATGTGATCCCCCACGCGAAGGCCCAGCCGGTAGTGGCAGAGAACTCGATGATGATGTTGGTCCAGCCTGGATGTCAGATGCGCCTCGATCCACTCCCTTGCCTTTTCCAGCGGGCCCGTCATCCTTAGCCTTGGGTTCTGCTGGCGAATCCGGGGTGCTCGAAGCTTGTGATGCCCTAGACATTGTAGCTTCTACACGGAGATTGCTGGCAGTACTGTTGCCTCGTCGTCGACCCAATCCTCCGAGTGACAAGCTACTGGCGCTCGCACCACTTGCACTTCCACTGTATGGGTTTCCACCCTTCTTGGCGGCTTTACGTTCCTCCTTCTCTCGTCTCTTAGTCTCCTTTCGAATAGCCTTTTCCTCCTTACGTTTGCGCTCTTCTTCGGAAGCTAGAGAAAGACGAACAGCCTCCATAAACATCATCTCTTCAAGTTCGTCCATGCGACTCCTTCGTCCTGTACCGTTCCGTGAAGATCCTCTAGCTCCAGGTTCCGGTCCTTCGCTCGCATCGTCGTGAGCACCGTCTGCTTGACCCTGTCCGCTAGGGCTGGGACTAGCATTTGAATCGTTGTTCCCAGTGTTCCTTCTGCCAAATCGACCTGGGCGAAGAATCGATCTCTGTTCGTTTCCGCCCATGAGAAATGCAGCCGTATGAAGGGCGGTTGCTGCTGCAGCTCTTCGTGCTTGGTGGTTCCTCGCCGATGCAAGTTTCGACGCCCAGTCGGGACGCACGCGATCGGTGGTGATAACATTCGGCGCGTTCGCAGACAAACTATGTGCGCGTCGACGGCCGGGTATGGGTGGGGTCTGTAGTGTGCTGTTGAGTGAAGTCTGCGAAGACATGGCTGTGCCATGAGATGGGCCGCCCGAGTAGGCAAGGCCCCGGCGGAAGGGAGGAGGGTCGTATGTGACGCCGAACTCAGGCTGTTGGCAGTAGGGGCATGCAGAAGGCTCCGAGATAAGCATCTCGGGCGGATCGTCCGGGTTGAGGCCTTCATTAGGATCCCGAGCTTCACCGTTGGGGTGATGCTCAGGAAGGTGAGGATCAGCGCGCTTGATTTGAACAAAGCATTCGCTGCAGATATTCTGGTCACAACATCTGGTGCGGTTCAAGTAAGGAGGATATGTCAGGAAGCAGATGGGGCACTCCTCAGCGTCTTTGTATAGGAAAACCTCCATTGGTTGGCCGTTAACAAAGGGATCATGAGGGAGGGCGATCTCCTTGGGTGATAAATCGGTTGAAGATGCATTTCGTGAACCACCGCTGAGGGCAGCAGCAAGAGCCTTGGCTCGAGGCTTGAAAGGCGACTTGCTCGCTCCAGGTGTCGACGGCGAAGGGAGAGCGGAGGGTGTGTTTGATCCACTGCGATCCGATGCGGCAGAAAGTGTCCTAGGCCCCATAGGCACCGTCAAGTTCTGGAGGTTGTGGCTCGAAGAAGATGGATTCTCTGCAGGAGGAGGTTGCGGGATCAATTCTGGGTCGGGAGGCGCATCGGCGGGGGGGATAGGAAGGCCACGGGCTGCAGCGACAAGTTGATGCTCGGCCCAGCTCGAAGACCAATCATTGAGGCCTCGCCAGAATGGCGCAAGCTTTCTCTCTATCTGGGTGATGTCAGCTTACCGATATGATCAAACGAGACAAAGAACGCACCTGTAGCTGCCTCACGACAGGCTTGCTAAAGTCCTCAGTACCAGTGTAGGTGCCCAATGTTACCAGATAACCTCCATCAACGTGCTCTTCGCGCATACTCCTCTCCCGCTCCTTCGCTCGAGCCACGCGCTCCCTTTCTAACCTCCTCGCCTCACGCTCCTGCTTTGTTTCGCGACGCTCAAAGGGAACATCTGGTTGCTCACGATGGCGGGAGGAACTGGGACCGATACCAAAGATGTTTATCTCTGCTCTGCTCATTCGTCGGTTCGATCTCGAGTTGGCGTTTTGTAAATGCTCGCGTACTGAGGGATCGCCGGGACCTGCATATTGACGAGGATCGCCCTCGGGACGAGACTCTTTTGTGTTGGAGTTACCCATGGTGAAGATGTGAAGGAGAAGACGAGGAGAGCAGCTGGGCTATGTGGCGCGATGGCGCACTTGGGCTGGTCTTATCTGGCGTGGACCAGGGCAGGGATGTTGTCGTCAACGATGATCGTGAGGAAAAAAGAGAGCGAGATTAGTTGCAGAGGAGATGAAGTTTGAGGTTTGAGTCGTGTTGTGTTGAGCGATATCGAGTGAGACAAGAGCAAGGAGCTTGTTCTCGATAGGAAGAGTTACCGAATGTCCCGCGATGGGGTTGGGATGGGGATTGGAGCTGGTGCAGATGGGGACACGATAGAATGGGGGAGGGGCCGGGCGTCAGACGACGGGGTTCACCACAGAGGGCATCTCGCTTGGGCCGATAGTATATGGAGAAGGTGGTATTGACAGCCTGGGGGTCTCTCTCTCTGCGGTGCCAATAATACAGTACTGTAGCTCAGGCGTTTGATGCGTGATCAAAGAAAAGTCGGAGTTTTTGAAAGGATGATGATAATGGATGAGGGTGGAGCGATAACGGACGTTTGTTTGGTTGTTGATGAATCCAATTGAGGTGAGGGTTGGGGGGGGAAGAGTAGCCTGTAACAACGGCCGAAGGGTGCTGAAGCTAGAAGCCTAGAACAGCTGGCGGTCCCTGCTCTTTGACTTCTGCTGGGCACAAGTTTCTGGACCTGGTTTAGCTGAGATCGGATACTGGAGCCCGCGAGCCAGGCGGGCGGGTAAAATGGATGGTGAGAAAAAGTTACCTTAGTCCGCGGGGTAGTGCGAAGCTATGCAGTAGAAATAATACCAAGAGAAGAAGTACAGTAAGAGCAAGAGCAAGATACAGATTCGTTGGTGTTGAAGATGGCAAGGTAACTTTGTCTCAAGTTGATGACTGAGGAATCGAATACGTTGAACAACTCACTCGCTCAAGTTGGAGAAACCTTCCAACCCTACAAGCGTCGTAAGCTATCCTGGGAGCCATCTCTTGGTGTAAACCTTGAACATGGTGATATTTCCATGCCCAACCAGTAGATATCTCCTCTCCTGTATCTCTTGCGGATTGAGGCCCGCATCATTATCAGCTCAACTTTACCCTGGACTTGTGCTCTGTATTTTTCATTTTCATTTTTTTTTTTTTTTTGTTTCGAGAGATCTGCAGTCCTGACTCGGCATCATCAACGTCATGGACCGTCACTAAAGGTGAAGATCTCAAACCCAGAATGTCAAAATCAAGAAACAAGCATTTTCTGTTTCACATGGATTTTCTTGACATGACTGATAAGTGTTTCGAGTTATGCATATACTTGTGTGCAGAGTAATTGTGATTTCATGAATTACAGTTCTACTGGTAAGAATCAGACCATCGTCTGACCTCCTCCGAATGATCCGGATGGTAATAGGAATGTAACAATACGTCGTCTTCAAATCCGTATTCGGCATTTTCGAAGCTTAGCCATGCGATTGATCCATATTCATCATATTGTCAAAGTGCTTGCAGTTGTAGCGTGCTCTATCCCGTCTATCTCTATCCCCAACACATCATGATAATCATCAAAGTATACAACAACCCTACTTCGTAGGCGCCCAAGCCTGCAGCCAATCCCTCATCCTCTCCAAACTCCCCTTCTCAGCCTCCGCCGCAGCAATACACCACTCAACATCCCAAACCCCCTCCTCCGCCATCATCTCCGCCAACTTCCTCCCCCTTTGGCTCCCCTCATCCGTGCAGAACCACAGCGGCGCATCCATATTCGTCACGTCGCCCAGCAGCGGCTTCACCAGCGGGAGAACCTCCCTCGCACTGGACGGTTTCGCTTCAAGACCTGCGTTTGCGCGGCCAGTCTTGCACCATGGATTCGCGCAGTGTGACTTTCCGCAGCCTGTCATGAGCTGGCCGAGATAGCGGCGCTCGATGCGTCGTTTGAGGGCTTTGCCTTCTGGGTCGTGCATGCTGACGTATAGGGGGCCGAAGCAGATTGAGCAGAGACCGATGGAGTTGGAGGCTTGGTCGGTGGAGGCGGTTTGGCGGACTTGGCCTCTTGATCCGACTCCGAACATTGTTCTTCCGCAGTTGGCGTTGCGGCAGATTGGTGGTTTGAGACGGGATACTTTGTCGAGTTCGTGATGTTTGAGATGTGTCTCCATATCTTTCAAGCGAACAATCTTATCGCAAAGATGGCACTCTGTTGTCCGTGTTCCATCGGCAAGTTCATGAGCCGTCAAACCAGACAGAACAACCTCTGGACTGGGATTGAAAGGATCGCCTTCTTGGGGAACCTCGAGATGACAGAACCGACAGAGGATCAGCTTCCCAGGGCACACGCTCGTCTGATGTCTTGCCAAATCAGCCATCGAATTCGTCGAAAACTCGCAGTTTGGGCATTGTCGCTCCGTGTGAAAGATATGATCATGCTTCGCCTTGCTTTGTGTCGAGTTCCCAAAATCACTGTCCTTTTCACAATGCCAATGCGCTTCCCATTCTGGAGAGCCCTTCTTGAACACAGATTTGCACTTGGGGCAAACGATATTATTCCTTCGACAGAAGTTTTCGTGTAGAACCATCGTCCGCTTCGGGACGAATTGTAAACAGTTACTGCACTGCTCCTCATCGGAAGAGTGTTCTTGTTCACCGGCTCCATTGGATAGCCCATTCGTTCCGTCCTTGGCGTCTTGTAAGTCCACTTTGGCTCGTAGTGAGTACTGCAATGTCTTCGGTGATTCCGCGGTGTCTGGGTGTCTATATCCATGCACCGATATCGTGATCTGCTCTGCTCCCTCCAGTTCCACATTCGTAGGACTTAACACAATCCTCTTCACCCCATCAACCGCCGGCGAAAAATCCCCAAACACGTGGACACTTTCTCGCGGGAGCGCTCGTTGTCGCGAAGACTTCGGCGTAACAAATAAATCTAGCGCGTCTTCATCTTCGCCAGTAGTAAGTTCAATCGCAAGAGGTTGCGATTTATTCCACGAGGGAAGCACGTAATCCACGTATTCACCCTCACGGACCTGCCCCTCAACGGCCTTCCAGATATCAATCTCTCCGCCGGTAGAGCTTCCATCCGTAGTTCCTCTTTGCGCAGACATGATTCGTCGTAATGTTTCCCGCGCTTGTTCCTCGTCTAGGGCTTCGATATCGACTTCGAGATCCGTGTCCACGACGCAGATGCCGTCTCCCTCGGGAGCGACCTTATCCACAAGCAGCTTGAACTCCTCCCCGCGCGCACCCTTCACTGCCAGCATTGAACCTTTGCTTAGTGTTGTAAAGTTCTCTCGTAATTGTCGCTCGAGTAGTGGTTTCCAGTCATCGGGGTTGTACCCTGCTTCTAGAGGTCTGAGTCGAACGTATGTGCCCTTGGGAAGTTGTCGCGCCTCGACTTTGATCTGAATACCATCTAGGTCCATCTGTTCTCTGTTCTGCGCTGTATCTTGCTCCAGATCCATCACCTCTTTCGGTAACACGCATTCATCTTCCTTAATACCCAAAGCCTCCGTCAACCACGGACTCAGCCCCAATGTTCCCTCCGAAGCTGAAAACTCTCTGATGCCCGCAAACACAGCATTTTTGTTCTTCGGGTTCACTAGTCGGAATATTAAAGGATTCGGTAGTTGTTGTGCGGTATCGGCATCGCTCGAGGAATATGACCATGGGTCTGATCGGGCTGTCGTCGTCGAAGGTCGAGATCGCGCAGCGGCTAAAAGCTGTTCCAGAGCAGATTGTGGAAGAAGAATCTTGTCGCCGCGAAGATTCTTAGTCGCTATCGCAGAGGGACTTATCACGGGCAATGCGCTCGACCAGCGCAGGGGTACAGGCTCTTCCATGATTGGGCTGTAATGTGTAGACGTTATGATGTGAGGGTCTGCGATGGTTTGGTGGGGGTTGATAAGATGCAATTACGTAGTGGCCATCAAGCACGAAATATGCCATTCATAAAGTGAGAAACAGAGATGGAAATGACAAGATCAATTAAAACTATTTTTTGCTTGAAATCCAAAATGTCGTTAATACTGAATCACGAGAAACAGACTCTCAGCGGCGATGCTCAGTCAGCCATTTCGGTGACGTTCTTCCAGCATCGTCCAGAAGCCAGACGCATCAGATCTGAGCTGCCTATGAGTCTTACATAATCGGATTTCCGATCTCCGACGGACTAACAAAACACCGACACCACGAGCACTCATCGCTTTGACAAGCTGTCCGCCTCCTACGCATTCGGTATCAGAGCTGTCATTAGATCTCGCAGATCCGTATCATGAGTTGACTCAAAGCACAGACAATGCCCAACTCTTAATATCATGGTTAAAATTAGACTACAGACTATTCATCTCGCCCTGTTCGAAACATCCAAGTTTCCGTGCAGTCCGGGAGAGAATGCCGCCTCACTTTACACGTAGCAAGCAATGCATCGCCAGTAATTAATGTTTGTTGTTCAGTGATCAACAGCGTCGTAACGTGGCTTGAACAAAACTACGCGTAATTCCGTCTCGCAGTATAATGAGGACGCGGCACAGAGCATAATCACACAGCAGATCCATCTTGGCGGACACAACGTCGATCGAAACATCTCTCTTCTTTTTTTATTCACCGCTATTACAAGTCCGCGACTGTAAATGAAACAGAGTTGGTGTTTTGACCCCCACAGAATGGCTAAATGCAGCGTAACCTAACCCATCCATGATGGTTGGATTCAAAGCGGTCATGATGAGAAACCCGGCAATGCATCCCCGGACCGACGAGATATACAGAGCTTGACACTACCAGTTCCAAGCTTTCTTTCAACTAATTGCCCTAAAAAGATGTTCATTTCATCATTTACTTAGCTGAGGTTTATTATCTTGGCAATTTCGGATGCCGAAATGTAGGATCTGCAAAAGACCTGGTATGTTGATCAGGGTATCTGCACACCTTTCCTTCTCTCAAATGGTGGATGTGGTAAAGTCGGACCTCAAAATGTGACACAGCTCATTTTACCCGCCAAAGGGGGCTCTTTTGATCTACGGCACAGAGTCGAGAGGACCCCTACACGAACCTACCCATGCTCATTAGCTCCCGCCGCAAAGCTCAGCTATTGAATGGTGCGCCTCGAGCGATAAGATCCCCCAACCTGACTTTTGGTGATGCCATCTTGTCAAGATATCATCAGTCTGGCCGATTCCTCTCTCTCACCTTGGACGATGCATCCAATCCCCACATCGACTGCTCACACGGGCCGATCCCCCCTCCCTCACCTCTGTACTACCTATGCATGCTGTTATTCTGTATCCGGTTCAGCCGGAACGTCTTTTTTTCTATGTATCTTCTTTTGGTGTTGTTGAGAGGTCCCCCCACTTGATCATCCAAGCTTGTCAACTAACAAGCTTGTGTAATGTTATTGTAGCTTGACTCACAACGTGCAGCATGTCAAATCCTCCGAGCCACCTGAACTTGGCTCGCCAATCCAATCTCATCTCAGCCCATCTTTGTATTATCCCGGGCCATGTCCCCCATCCCACCCAAACGGTGCATATCTCCCCCAGACCAAATCTGTTCCCAGTAAATCATTGCCGCTTTGGCCGCTGGCATGACACGGCCCATCCCTCATGTCTTGTCTCAACATGTGTACTCCGTATATAGCTATATATCCTTCACCACCAACCCTCATGACTCTTCCTCTCTTTCTCTATCATTTCCCCTTTATATCCCCCATTAGCCCTCCTTGCCAGTTGGGCTGCTCTATTCCATTGAATACCCAATCTCTTGTAATACTCATGCCAGCCTGACATGAGCCAAGTTATCGTCGACCACCAAACGCGCGCAGAGATCACTCAGATCCAAACAAAAGGCTTGACCCTCTTTGACACTCTATACAATTCTCTCGTCCTTCGTCATACCCTTCCCTACCTTCCCGTATCAGGCCTTTTAAACCTCGCCGCCACCTGTCGCGATATTCGTTACCTACTCCACGAAACGCCTGGTGTCTTTCGTCACATCGATCTTACACGGGTCAAGACAGCGCATTGTGAAGACGCTCATAAAGAAACAGAGCGCAATCTTGCAGTCTGGCATAATGTCACTCTTTCTGATTACCTGACTGAAGATGAGTGAGTCTATCCATTGCTCTTTATCCACTATACCCTTGTCCTTTGCGCTGCGACCACTTTAAAACGGCCGTTAGCTTACAGGCTCCATAGCTTCTACGCCGGGCCCTTGAGGGGCATATTCTCTACCCTACGACAACGCGATATTCTTCGTGATGTTCAATCTCTAATCCTCGACGGACTCTCCGTCACAGCTGAGCTGTGCCATGAGATCATCAACGATCCGTCATACAGCGTGCGCATGCTCTCGATCCGCAGCGTCAATAACCTGAACCATGGCAAGCTTCGCGCAGCGCTAGCATACGCCTGTCGCAGCTCACGCCCAGAGAACACCCCACGACTCAAAGCAGTCTACGTCTTTGGCCCCATGCCCTGCGATGAAAATTCTCAGGATTCTGATGCTTGGTGGTCCAAAAAGGGCCGTGTCCTCAACAGCACCAGCGACATGGACGACTGGGCGCAGTGCCTACTCGCCTGCCAGGGCCTAATCTCCTTCGACGCAGTGCTCTGCCAGGGTCCTCGCCACGCCAGCTCACCAGCCTTTGGGTCCTGCAGCGTTTCGTCGCCGTGCAGCCCAGCGGTCGCTACGTTCTCCGTGGGCGGCTGCGCGGGCTGTGGCAAAGCGCCAGAGGGTGTCATGACGGCTGGGACGCACTGCTCTTCGCTACCGCTGCTAGCTCCGCCGCCGATCCTCTCGTCATCCGTGCAGGCTGCCACGACGCCGCGCCCAGGACATGAGGATTTCGTGCCGAGGTGTGCTGATTGTCTGAGGGATAGGTTCTGTGTTGCGTGTAATAAGTGGTGGTGTGAGACGTGTTATCATCCTTACGGTGGTGATGATGCGAAGAGACATGTTTCGCGAAGCTGCTGGGAATGCGGCATCAATGTGCGCACTACACCATTACCATCACTGAATAAGGAAGCTAATTGGTATCTAGTGTAACGATTGTATTGAGCGCACGCAAAAGTTTTGCAAAAAGTGCGGCGGCGGATACTGTCTCATTCACAATGAAGGATCATCAAGCGCTTTTGTGAGTTTCCCCAGTTCCCAGACTTAGAACCCTTACTGATTATTTCTAGTGCGACTGTATGTTATTCTTATCTCAGTTCATTTCAACATCTAACTTGCTTCACAGGGTGTTTCTGTCGAGGTCGCGGTCTCAGACGAGTCTGATGCACCACGCATATGACATGTGTCAACCAAGGACCAATGCAACCTCACATCTGATCATGGTACAGTAAATGACTTGGCACATTTGGCAAGGTCCCTGGAATATGAAATGGAGTCCCCTTGGAAAGTGGACTGAGCGAGGCGTCATGATTGAAGCGTATTCGGATCTTCCACTCTTGTTGTTTTTCATTGCTTGTTGGTTTTGGAGTCGGGGCGTAAAATATGGATTGGATGAAACTCGACTCTTTTCAGATACTCACCACTTTTTGCTTCAATAATGGATAAGGACTGGCTCCTGGAATCATACCACTTTTTCCGCTCTAATCTTGAATAAGTCGACTCAGATGAGATATGGCACGATATCATCTCGAACCACTGCACCCCAGTCCTCCCCGCTCGGAGACAAAGTAGATCCGATAGAAACAGGCAATGGAACGGAAATAGAACAAGTTAGTGAATCCACTCATTTTGGGGGTTTCATTTGGGGGTCACGATCTAATCTACCTTGTTTTATTGTTGCATTCTGATCGCTCACCTTAAAACTATCTCGTTCCCCTCTCTTCACTGCTCTCCTCACGATTTACAACAACGTGCGCGTTTGACAGGTCAAATCCGTCAAATGGCGCAACCGAATGCGCAAATTACGTACTCGGTCCAATACTTCTCTTTCAGGTTTGGTCTTGTCGGTCCGTCGGGCGGGAAATTCCCTCTCTGTTGATAATGATTCATCATAGTGTGACACAGATACGCTCGCGATCGCGCCTGATGGCGGTAGATCGCTCGATTAGGGGCGACCCTTGAAATTACTAATGGACCCTTGTTTCGTTTTCTTCTCTTTCGTGATAGATATCTTGGCCTCACAGAGAATCTTTTCTCTTCGGTGATTTCGTTTCGTGATTCTGTGCTTTTTTATCAGATCCCGATATCGCCGAGCCCCTCCACTACCCGAAAACTCGAACGCCGCAAAAAATAACGGACCCAAGACTCCCAGATCCAATTCTCAAGCGCATTCCTTTCACCTCACGATAATATCTCGATATTTACCATGGCCGACGAAAGAAAACCTCTCTCAGAGGTCATCCCTCCTCTGATCCTCGGAACAGCAACGTTCAACCACCAATACCATCCCGACCCAACTCACATGCCCTACACCGACATCGTAGGCCGCGCCCTCGCCCACAACATCCTCGGCTTCGATACATCGCCCTACTACGGCCCCTCCGAGATCCTTCTCGGCGATGCGCTGCGAAAATTAACGCCTCCGCCGCCGCGGGAGGACTACTTCCTCATCACGAAAGCTGGGCGCATTGCAGGCGATGAGTTTGACTACTCGCCCGCTTGGATCCGATATAGCGTCTGTCGCAGTCTTGAACGGCTAGGCACGCAGTATCTTGATCTTGTGTATACCCATGATGTGGAGTTTGTTTCGCCCGAGGAGGTCCTCGCCGCTGTTACGGAGCTTCGACGGTTGAGGGATCAAGGTCTTGTTCGCTATGTCGGAATTAGTGGATATCCGGTTGATACGCTTGCGTCGCTGGCGGAGATGATCTTGCGCGAGACTGGAGAACCGTTGGACGCTGTTATGTCGTACAGCAACTTCTGCGTGCAAAACAGCCAGCTGGGCAACAAGGCATTGCTAGATCGCTTCCAAGCAGCTGGTGTAGACTGCGTGCCAAACGCCAGCATGCTCGGCATGGGACTATTAACCACCCGCGGCATCGACAACAGCCCCATGCGCGCATGGCACCCTGCCCCAGAAGAACTCCGCGACCTATGCGCCAAGCTCTCCAACATCGCCCAAGACTCAGGTGAACATCTCGAAGAAGTGGCTATCCGGTGGGCGCTCGAGAACTGGGCGCGCGTAGGCTCACGTTTCGGCACAAAGATAAATCCCAGCGACACAGGCCGTCTCGGCGTAAGCGTCATGGGTGTTTCCAGCGTAGACGAGCTCGAAGAAACATGGGCCCTGTGGACGAGCGTAGTAGGCCTCGTAGACGATGAAGAAGCGACGCAGCGGAAAGTCAAGATTGAGAGTCTGGTGAGAGAAAAGATGTGGCCTGCGCTTGGGGAATGGAAGGATTATGCATGGGGGAGCGGTGGTCCTGATTTCGTGAATGCGAGACGGGTTGAGGATATGGGGGTTGTGCCGAGGGATGAGACGGCGGTGCGGTGGAGGTTGATACCCAGTGCCATGGACACACCCAGGATTTAGATGAGGATTATGAATCGATGATTGCTTTCTGCTATGATGATGTGAGGGGTGAGATTGATGCAGGGCCAAGAGAATAATATGGGGATGTGCATCGTATCTCGCATTCAACCTTGCTTTAGCGTGACGCCGTCTAAGGGGGGGGAGAAAACTCAGGATCTTTATCCTAAATGATAAAAAGAGTTAGGTAACTTAGTATAAGTTTAGGATATCTTTTGCTTTGACACCCTATATCAAGGTCTGACGTTTTCTTGCTCCCCGAGGGCCGTCCTACAACTGCCGTGTCGATCATCTAGATCTCGACCTCGAGATCTCAGTATCGAATGACGATGGATCTGAAGATGCGTTTGTTCCGTATTTCGTATTTTGGACGCGAATGGTTGTTGATTGTCTTCGTGATAGGTGAAATGGAATGTATAAGAGCTCTGCTTTGTCGGAATGATGAATGACAACAAGAGCTACATGTAAGACAGTCTATCACAAGGCCTCAATCATGAAGTTGTCGTACTCAATGGTTTCATTTCTGTGTTGTACGGCTCATTTCACTTCAGCAGAACTGAATTGTCGTCCAGAAGGCGCTGTTCTCCCAAGACCAACAGCCCTCACCAAGTCTCCAGTCTTCCAAGCTGCAGCCATCAACTTGACTGAAACTCTCAACACAGCTCTCTCTGCCTCAATCACTGCAGGGTGGCCCATAGAGAATGTCTCATTCTCACTCGCAGTCGTAAGCGCAGATCAAGACGACCCTGGTGTGCCAATATGGGAGTACCATCACCTTGCAACCGCCAACACGAAGGGCACAAAGAAGCTCGATAGAGATTCCCAGTATTTAATTGGGTCTTTAACAAAGGTGTTTACGGATTATGTGCTCCTAAAGAGCGGTATGCACCTTGATCTACCGGTTACGGAGTATCTTCTGGGACTTGATGGCAATTCCAAGATTCAGTGGAGGGATGTGACTTTGAGGATGTTGGCTTCGTACTTGGGTGGTACATCAGCGAACTGTAGGTTTTCTCTGCTTCCTAGATTAAACAGCGTGCTAATTCGTTTCAGATGGGTTCTCGGACTTTTACCTCCTCAAAGAAGTCTTTCTTGCGTATGGTCTTCCCCCGATTGACGACAGCGACTATCCACCATGTGGTGTTGTAGGTCTCAACAAGGGCTGCACAGGGCAAGGTACAAAGAAATCCTAACTAGGCCTTGAGATCTATGCTAACTATACTCAGAGATCTTGTCGGGAATGAAAGAGTCTTACCCACAGACTACTCCCAACGAAAGACCAGCGTACTCCAACATGGCCTTTGTCCTCCTTGGCATGGCTCTTGAGGAGTATACCGGTAAGACCTATGCACAGTTACTCGAAGAAATTGTCTCAGTTCCTCTGAAAATGAACGATACATTTCCTTCGCCTGGCGATAACGATAAAGCGGTAATTCCGCCTGGGGATAGCAGCTGGGGCTCGGATTACAAATTGAACACTCCGTAAGTTCATCATGTAAGAGCTGCTTTTCGAGTCCTGACTGTTGTTAGTGCAGGAGGACTGGTCTCCTCCCTCTCTGATCTCTCCAAGTTCTCACATGCCTTGCTCTCAAGAACCTTGAACATGACCTCAACTGAGACCAACGGCTGGCTCAAGCCCAGTGCCTTTGCAGGCAATGCATACACATTGACTGGCATGCCTTGGGAAATACTGCGTCTATCAAACCTCACACCAGATCATTCTAATGCTGTTACTGTCTATGGTAAGAGTGGCGGTGCGCAGAACTACAGAAGTCAACTGAGCTTTGTTGATGACTACGGTCTGGCGATCATCATCTTGACTGCCGGTCCGATGAAGGCAGCGCCTATTCTTACGAATGCTATGCTCTCTACCTTTATTGTTGCTGCGGATTATGCGTTGCGTGAGCAAGCAAAGAGATATGAGCAGAGGTACATGAGCGATCACAAGGATGATGTTCCGATTGAGGCAGCACTGGAGCAGGACGAGGACTCAATGATCCTGGCGTCGCTACGTCGCAACGGTACAGACATCTTCTCCAGTCTTACAGATATATGGGGTCTTACTTTAGGTGATTTTCTTCCAGAAGTTGGACCCAAGATTCGAGTGTTTCCCAGTCAGCTTGGTGAGAATGCAACATTGGATGGCGAACCTGTTGTGAAAGAGGTATGGCATTTGTGGCCTGATCTCAACTCTGGATTTGAAACAGAACTTCCTGGAAATTGGATTGAAGAGATGAATTGTGTTGGGTGGTCGATTCAAGATTGGGTTCATTATGGTGGTGAGCCTCTGGATCGGGTGTTGCTGTACGTTGGTGCCGATGGAGGCGTGAGAGGGTTTGAGGTGCCATTCTTGCGATCGGGGATTCTGTATCCAGCCAAGTAAGACAGAGAGCATGCAATCTCCCACGAATTAATTGAGTGCATAACATGTTCCTAAGCCAAATCCCAGAGGAATCTTGAGCTCCCTCATGCCAAGAGTAAGATGGCTGCACATCATGATTTCAACTCATGATGGCTTACGTAACACCCCTCCCATCAAATCCATCGCGCTCAACTCCAAAAACCCATCACCTCTCTCATCCTCCAAATCCCACCATGGCCGGGCCACGCAAGTCCAAACCCGCGCCCCCAAAAGGCCCATCAACAACTCTCGTCCTCGACAACGGCGCCTCCACCATAAAAGCCGGCCTCATCCACTCCTCCACGATCCCCTCCGAACCCCGAATCATCCCCAACGTGATCGCCCGCGACCGCACGCGCAAAGTCTACGTCGCATCCGAGCTAGAGAAATGTCGCGACTTCGGCGAGATACAGTTCAGACGGCCTGTGGAGAAGGGGTTTATTGTCAATTGGGAGGCGCAGAAGGAGATTTGGGATAGGGAGATCTTCGAGAGGGAGGAGTTTGAGCCTAAGGATGCGAGGTTGATACTCGCCGAGCCCCCGAATGGTCTGCCGATTCTGCAGGCGAATTGTGATCAGATTGTTTTTGAGGAGTATGGCTTTGCGAGTTATTATCGGGGGATAGGTAAGCTGTGCGGTGTGCTGATGGGGTTGGGATGCTGATTGCGACAGGCTCGACGTTTAATGCGTATCACGATGTGCAGAATATCTTTCGAACGCCGCAAGAGGCTCCTACGGTCGCTAACACACCTGCCGAAGCCGTCATGGTCATCGATTCTGGATATTCGCATACAACCATCACCCCAGTGCTTCGCGGCCAACCGTTACAATCCGCGATCAAACGACTAGACGTCGGCGGCAAGGTTTTGACGAACTACCTCACACGATTGATCTCTCTGCGTCATTTCGATATGCGCAACGACACATACATCGTCAATGAGATGAAAGAACTATCATGCTACGTCTCAGCCGACTTCAAAGCCGATCTTGAAAAGTCCTGGAAGGGAACGAGAGGCGAACGACGACCAGATTATCTGTCCGGCGGCGGTATTGCCAAGGATTACATCCTCCCCGATTTCCACACCCGCTTCAAAGGAACTCTCGTCGACTACGATCCCGCACGCCACTCCAAAGCCCGAAAACTAGCAGCGCAATCCGAAGAAGACGCTCTCACCCTCCGCAACGAGCGCTTCACCGTCCCCGAAATCCTCTTCAACCCCTCTGACGCTGGGATCCGCCAACCCGGTCTCGCAGACCTCGTGTACGACTCCCTACAAGAACTGCCCATTGGACTCTGGCCTGCTCTGCTAGCCAATATTATCGTCGTTGGTGGGAACACACATTTTGATGGGTTTATTCAGAGGCTGCAGAAGGAGGTTGTGCAGAGGGTGCCGGATGATTGTATCGTTAGGGTTGCGAGGCCTGCGGATCCGGTGACGCATACTTGGTTTGGGGGTGCGAATCTGGCGTGTCATACGAATATTGAGAGGTTGGCTGTTACGAAGGCGGAGTATGAGGAGCATGGTGCTTTGTGGGTTGCGAAGAAGTTTGCTGCTGGGTTGGGGACGTGAGATGGTAGGGGGTTGAGGATCTTCTATCAGAGTTGAGGAGTGGCCCTGCTTGGAGGTGCTCTCATCGTCCTTGATGAGACACTTGCACCGTTCTCTCACATCTTTATTGGGGGAACTAGGCGATAGTCCTGCAGACTGAGACTGGGTTCGTCTGGTCACAGATAGGCAGACCGGGCTCAAACAATCCGCCCCGGTTGTCAGCAGCGCTCCCATATCTCCATCTCTTGCAAAGTCCAGGCTCAACTGGGTATGCGATAACGATTGGAACAGGCCGACTCTGCACACCTCACACGCAACACCCTATGGAGCCTCATTAAAGGCTCCCGCTGGTGTTTCTGCATCAATGTGGCATTGACAACATGTATCAACGTTGTCGCTAGACGGTTTGCACTTCACAAACGTAACGATGGTCGCAAGCAAACAAGTACATTACTGTAACATAGTCTACATCTAATAACAAAACGCCAGCCCATGGTATCACAATTCCCATCCTTACTCAACATGAATCATAACCTTACCACCACTAGACCCCTTCTTCAAATGCTCAAAAGCCTTGTCCGCCTCCTTGAACCCAAAAGTGGAATCAATCACAGTCTTGACTTTGCCCTCCACCAGCCAATCCCTCAACTGATCCAGATCCTTCTTCTTGTTCGCGGTGGCATACGTGACGAACTTTGCCTTTACACCGCCCAAAAATGATGGTCGTACCAGGTTCGTCGTCAAGCTGAGAACACTCTTGGCTGAGACGTGACCGCCCACGAAGACAAAGCTGCTGCCGGGGAGGAGGAAGTCGTTTGATGAAGCGTAGAGATTGGGCGGTGCGTCACCCACGTTGTCGACGCAGTGACGAAAGACTTGACCGCGCTTCTTAAGCTCAGCGATGACATCGCTGGTCTTGTAGTCGATGATATCGTCCGCGCCTAGGCTTTTGCACAGATCTGCCTTTCCAGTTGAACACGACACTGTAACAGAGCATCCCAACGCCTTGGCAATCTGAATACCCCAGAGTCCAACACCACCCGAACCACCATTCAGAAACACCTTGTCACCACTCTTGACATACGGCGCGATACTCTGATACGCCGTCAACCCCGCGGTGCCCACACCAGCAGCCTGATCCAGATCCAGACTCTCGGGGATAACGGTATACCCCTCCCTATCGCAGACCGTATACTCCGCCAGCGAGCCCCAAGCCTTTGTCGGCGAGGCTCTAGCGAGCACGAAATCACCTTCTTTCGCATCGGTCACGTCTTCTGCGACGGAGACGACGTGGCCGCTGAGGTCCATGCCTGGAATCTTGGGGAAGGAGGTTATGAGGCGCGATGCGACGCCGAGCTCGCAGACTTTGTAGTCGGCGGGGTTGAGGGCTGCGCGGGAGACTTTGACGAGGATCTGGCCTGGCTTGAGGGTTGTTGGTTTGGGGATTGTGGTGAGGCGGAAGACTTTTTCCATCGGGCCTGGATGGGCGACTTGCCAAGCTTGCATTTCGGCCATTGTGAGGTTGTTTCTTTGTAATTGCGTTATCGCGTCAAGATACTTGAGGTCGAGATTGAGGATGAATTTGTTGAAGGAGTTATGAACGATGAAATCACATGGAATAAAAGTCAATGATATGCGGCGTACGCATCATGATATAAGTATCAATGACGTCTTTTACCAAGCGGCGAAAGATAAAAAAAAAATTGTTAAGAGTTCTAGTGGAGATGCCTCGGCTCATGAGTCGGAAGAAAGACCTGAAAGGCTCTGAAAGCCGTTTATTATGGAGGTATTTCTATATACGGCGTATCGATTAAAGTTTGTTATTAAACGCTGGGATGTTATTATTCAGCTCGTTGCATTCATGCCATTCGATTATGTTCTATTGTTGCGGGTAGAGTTTTTCGTATTGGGTTGCATTGGCGGAGATTGAAGCTTCGAGGGGGTTCGTGGGTGGTGTTTTGGCGGAGTTTTGTCTGTGGAGTTCCAAGAGATTCATTGAGGTTGGACTTCCAATTCTCAAGATACAGGTCCGTGTTCAATTTGGCGATGTCTTAAGCAGAGCCATTTTGTGCAACTCATACCACTTGGTGAGCTTGCGCTCTTCCGACAACCTCTGGTCAATGCATTTTTCCAATATCCGCAAGGGTTCAATCGCGAATCAGGCAGCCTCATCTCGCGAGTCAAACTGCATAGCCATCGTATTTAAACATTGACACTCGTCAACAATGACCGTTGACACGGCCCAGCCCGAGGTCGGTCCGCTCGCACCCAGCCTGCTGGTATTGACAATGGCTTCAGAACCCAGCATAACGGTACACACCCAGCGTCGTGTTCGTGAAGTCGGCGGTTTATAGCCACAGCATGAGCGCTGCTTCAGCAACGGCGTGGGGGGGTCATGATCGGGGATCTCGCAACTTTGATGGAGAGATTAGATCGCGATACTTGTATGGTCGTGGCTTGAGGCATCGTGAATGGCGCCGCGTTCGAGGTGCCCAGCAAGATTGGTGATGGCGACATGCTCAGAGAGTTACCGAGTCAGGTCGCCGAAGCAGTTAAAAGAAACGCACGTACATTACCCGAGATCGCATCGACTGATGCGCGTAATTTTGTCTGTAGAAAGTCAGTTCTTACATGATGAAAGTGATTGGTCTTTGAGACACGCTCAACGCGATGGAAGCTGTCCAATGCTAGGCGCAAGGGCTTCATGAGACAAGTTATCGAGTCGTGATACCGGAGCGATTGTACCGGGGCGATTGGAGGAGCTACTGTACATCTGGGTGAGAACGAGCTCGATATCGATCAATTGATCGTCATTTCTGGTCATTGTGGATGATAGATTTCGCTTCGAGCCAGAATCTGGAGTCCGATCGATGATGCTTACTCACAACCCCAGATCCCCACGAAAATCTAACCCTGCAGATCTAGGGTAACTTGTAGCAATCACATTTCAGCAATGACAATCGTTAAACCGTTGCATTGTCACTGATCATCGCTTTATTCGTACGTTACCCTATAAGATCTAGAGATCTTCATCATGCCATGACAATGTGGCGGTCGCCATTGATGATATGATGGGATTTTCGCATGCACATTTTTGACCGTTGGCAAAACACACGATACATGCAGCTTGTAGCAGGATCGAATTATCATTCAGACCAAGCCGGAAAGAGCACGGAGCTCATCATCACGAGACCTCATCACCATTATAAAACAGGAAATAGATATACAGTGCATTGCATCTGTGTAGAGCTGACGATCTTGGCGCGCCAAGGGAGAAGTCAATTCTACGGCTGAAAGCATAATTGTAACTCTACTGCTACTCTTTGGTTTACTCTGCTGATTGCTACCCTAAGGGTATGGATCTGATTTACGATACGATACACATGGGTGAGTCAGTGACGGATGTCTTGGCCGTCTGAACCGAAACGGATTCAACGTTGCAGTTTGGCGTTTAAAGTGATTGGACGAATCATGGAGAGGAGATGGAATGAATGGCTATTGTTGCATGTTGCGGGGAAGAATAACGAGATGGGATGGGATGGTGTGGATGGGATGGATGGCAGCGTCGATCAGCAGGCGTTGGCTAGCATTGGACGAGGAAACATCTGAGACAAGTGATGGTTGCCCTGGGTAATTATTACAATGAGACAGATACAAAAAAACTAGAACGAATCATCCCATTTTGCTATGGACTACAGAGAGGCAAAGAAAGGATCAGTGCCGTCAGAGGCTTCAACTAAGAGGTTAGTTGAACATGTCTGATGACTTGCTGGAATCCAACGCCACTTCATACGTAGTGACACTTCACTGATCAATGAATGTGATGAGTGAGTGACCAGCAGAGCAAAACGAACGATGCGGGAGAATGCTGCATTCGGAATACACATCCGCGTGTTCGGAAAGACGGCTACTCAGAATTCTCGGCCGAGTATTCTAAATAACCATAGTTTATGAGAATTCATAAGAAAATTCTTCTTTTTTCTCCAGTCACGAGGAACGAAACCCCGGAGTTGGGCGTATTTTAATGAAGCTGGGGGAATCTGACACGATGGCTTCAGAAAGAGTCCGGCCGAGGACCCACTTGGATCAGGATCAGGAATCGCACAATGCCAATTGATGTGAGCCCAGGGGTAGCTTTCTTCGGCAAAGCTCAGGGAGAACTACAGTACAAGACTCCAGTTTATGGAGTGGTATTTGATGGAGTATTTGCTTGGTCAACATTACTCTATCTCAATGATCTGGTTGTCTGTTCTCGTGACCCCACGGGTTTATTTGAGGGTCGAGTTAATACAATGGATCGATTCCGAGGCCATGGTTCAGATCATGTGGTTGAAGCATTCTGCCTCTGGGTTGAATACCAGTATCTCGGTGCAATATCAAGTGTAACTTCACTCCGCCGCTGACCTGCTTTATCTCCAACACCAAATGCACCAATACAAGATCGGTAATTAATTTACAAAAACCAACGTGGTAATTGCGGCTATTCAGCCTTTTTTCCAATCCAGTATGTAATGTTTCCATAAAATACTAGACCCATTCACGGCAACCATTTACGGCTCGTGTGAGCGTTCCTTTGAGTTCTCTTACGGAAGAAAACGCTGTATTACCAAACCAACACCGCGCACCCCTGCTGCTCTGAGTGGTGTGGTGGTGAAGCTCCTGTTCTTGGCCAGGCCCTTGACGTTTCGGCCCGGAAATTATGCATGACAGGACGATTCGCGGTTCTCGTGACGATGGTGGCTTGTGTTCTTCCTTCACCAAAGCATCACCAACATTGTCATTTCACGACTGACTATCAGCTATGAAGTTCTGAAGGAATCGCTCTCGGTGAAACGGCGATTCTCCCCGCAGCGTCGCTTGGGCTGAAAATCCGGAGATTCTGGGGTCAGATGCATGCCACCATAGGGCATCTCGGTCGCCGACTCGGAGGCACTCTTTGACACTTTTCTCTGGGGGGGAATCAATTCCCCAGACCAACTGTGCCCAAAAAGTGAGGTCTCATGAGTGGGAAGGGGGAACGCTATTACCCCAAAGTATTGGGTTGCGCGGTGGTGAGCTCGGTCAATTACAACCCATCCATGCAGTCGGAGCAGCAGGGGCGTAGCGTCTCGAGTACCACCGAGAGTCGCCCGTGGGACCCCTTTTTTGTATCCCTTCTGCTGGGTACTGCGTTTTACTGGGTGCAGCTGTAGAAGTGTGGTTGAATTTCCCCGCGTCGGGCTTTTGAGGGAGGGTTGCGAGAGACTGCCGATTACTGGCTGAAGCTTGAAAAGAGTGTGTGGTGTCGGTATGCTTACGGGAAACGTTAGCATGGCATTTTGCAGATATGGTTACAGTGATCAGCATCAAGATAGGCTTCACCTCGCAATTCAAATTCTACCTTGAGCTAATCTTTAAACTTTTCGTAATGGTCAATGCCACGATGATATTTTCTTGCTTCCATGGGTTATACCGCCAGCTTGGTTAACCGTCTTCCCATTAAAGTCCGTTCCCGTCTGACTCGAATAAATTCACACTCTAGAACACTTGCCTTCTCTCGTAGAAGGTCCCGTGATGGAAGAACAAGCCGCAAGGAAATAAACGGCCGGGCGATTACTCGGCGCTTCTCCCTGTAGACCCAGGCCCGTTAACGTTATGGGTCTCAACCGCCGTGGGCGCCCCTCCACTAAAAATACGGGCAAGTTAATTGTCGGGTCCTTTTTCTCTTTCTGTTCGGCCTTACTTCGTAGCACGCCCTCAGCGAAGACCCACGAGATTCCCCAGACCAGCCCAGATCAAGATATTGGAGCGCGTCAAGTTTTTTTTCGTGATGATTTTTAATTAATTGAATGGGATCGAAATGAACGTGTTTCTTGTCAGACGGTGACATGTTCACCACATGATTAGTTGTGGTACAGAAAATCTTGGGTTTGGTGAGCCGGCAGAAGGATATGTGATTAATTGACAGTCGATTTGTTTGTTGTTGATGCTATTCATTCAGTGTCATTTCTTTATTATATGGAATGCATGCATTTTCACTTAGACGCCCGGGAATTGAAATCTTCAAAGTTTCTCCGTATTTTTGCCATGTTTTTCTTACCCGCACCCCACATACCCGAACCTCATGGCATCCTTTGCGGCCGCCTCCGCACTTTTCTAAGCCCAGGGGGCGTGCACACATCGTGGCAGCTCCCCCCTGTTCCCCCATTTACCGTGCCCCATGGGCCCCCGGGACCATTTTTAGTGCTGGCCCCTAACTAACAAACAGGCTACTCGCAAAGCTCCGAGGTCATGGGCACTCACTGCGCGTCTGTATTTTTTGGCGCGACAGAGAGCAAAAGTGGTAGGATCAGAAGAATCTGGATGCTCGTGAACGGCCGATGGTTGCCAAGTTTACCTTAGTTACCCGAGTAGGCAACTTTGTAACCTTGCCACCCCTTGTACCACTTGTGAAAGTGATGTCCTTGACCTTGTTTGGATTAGCTGCGATGGGTTGGGGCAGTTTGCAGCAGTGTCAAGGTGCATTTGGCATGGCATGGCATGGCATGCTCTCATATGTTCTGTTCTGTTTGGTAACAGAAAGACACACGAACTGCAGGCAATTCTTCAGTTTGCCGTCTGAGATTAAATAGACCCTGTTCCCCCCTCCCTCGTACAGACTCTCTCCTCATCACAGCTCATCACTTCAACAACAAAGTCCTTGTTTCACATCCTTCTCTCCTCCTGTGATTGACTTCACACAAATAAATACCCTCTCCCCCTTCTCCCCCTCTCATTCAATCTTCTTCTGCCTGGTTCACAAAAAAAAGTAACCTTGAAAATGGGCGTTGAAGATCACAACGAGGAGCGTCGCGGCTCCGTCGCCCTCCAGACTGCCGACAATGTCGAGGAGATCGAGGCCCCCGTCACCTGGAAGGCCTACCTGATGTGCGCTTTCGCGTCCTTCGGTGGTATCTTCTTCGGCTACGATTCCGGATACATCAACGGTGTCAACGGCTCAAAGTACTTCATCCACCAGGTCGAGGGCGCTGGTGTCGACAGCCTCCGCGAGAGCCACTCGTCCCTCATCACCTCTATCCTCTCCTGCGGTACCTTCTTTGGTGCCCTCATCGCTGGTGATCTTGCCGACCGCATCGGTCGCAAGTGGACTGTCATTATTGGTTGCTTTATCTACGCTATTGGTGTTGTTATTCAGATGATTACTGGTCATGGTGATGCTCTTGCTTGCATCGTTGTCGGTCGTCTCATTGCCGGTATCGGTGTCGGTTTCGAGTCTGCCATTGTCATTCTGTACATGTCTGAGATTGTAAGTCCCTAACTCCTCCTCCTCCCTCTTCACACCATCACCATGCTAACAAGTACCAGTGCCCCAAAAAGGTTCGTGGTGCTCTCGTCGCCGGTTACCAATTCTGCATCACCATCGGTCTCCTCCTCGCTGCCTGCATCGTCTATGGAACCGAGAACTTCGACAGCATGAAGTCCTACCAGATCCCCATCGGTCTCCAGTTCCCCTGGGCCGTCATCCTCGGCGGTGGTCTCTTCTTCCTCCCCGACTCTCCCCGATACTTTGTCAAGCGTGGCCGCATCGAAGAGGCCATCGACGCCCTTGCCCGAGTCCGAGGTCAGCCCAAGGACTCCAAGTACGTCCAGACTGAGATCGCCGAGATCGTCGCCAACGAGGAGTACGAGCGCCAGATCATCCCCAACACTACTTGGTTCGGCAGCTGGGCCAACTGCTTCAAGGGCAGCCTCTGGGATGGCAAGTCTAACCTTCGCCGAACTATCCTCGGTACTTCTATGCAGATGATGCAGCAATGGTAAGTTTGCCTCCTCAACACCAGAATGAACATCACCACTAACAATAACCAGGACCGGTGTCAACTTCATCTTCTACTACTCTACCCCCTTCCTCCAGTCCACTGGTGCTATCGACAACTCCTTCCTCATGTCTCTCATCTTCACCCTCGTCAACGTCTGCTCTACTCCCCTCTCCTTCTGGACCGTTGAGCGATTCGGTCGCCGAAGCATCCTCCTCATCGGTGCCCTCGGTATGCTTATCTGCCAGTTCCTCGTCGCCATCATCGGTGTCACTATCGGCTTCAACCACACTCACTCCTCCCCGACCGCTGCTGAGCCCGACCGCGTGATCGCCAACAACATCAGCGCCGTCAATGCCCAGATCGCCTTCATCGCTATCTTCATCTTCTGGTTCGCCTCCACCTGGGGCCCTGGTGCTTGGATCGTCATCGGCGAGATCTTCCCCCTCCCCATCCGATCCCGTGGTGTCGGCCTGTCCACCGCCTCCAACTGGCTCTGGAACACCATCATCGCTGTCATCACCCCCTACATGGTCGGTACCAACCGTGGCAACCTCAAGTCCTCCGTCTTCTTCATCTGGGGCGGTCTCTGCACCTGCGCCTTCGTCTACACCTACTTCCTCGTCCCTGAGACCAAGGGTCTGTCTCTCGAGCAGGTTGATAAGATGATGGAGGAGACCACTCCCCGAACCTCTGCCAAGTGGCGACCTCATACCACCTTTGCCCAGACCATGGGTGCTGGTGATGTCAAGGTTGTCCCCAAGACTGAGCATGAGGACCACGTCTAAGATTATGAATCTTGTTAACAATTGCTGCTATTGATGAGGAGGTTATCTCTTTTTTTTAATTATACCTGAAAGCTGGGGGGTCACGGTGGTGACCTGGGGAGGAGAAAGTACATGAGCATAATGTGTAGATATCAGAAACAGACTGAATATCGATTCATCTTTATCAATTATCTTTGCCTTTGTGATGTCAATTGCTTTGCTTTTCTACACTTTCGTATTTTCTTATTAGCATCAATGCTCTACTTGATCCTCAACTCTCGTTCCACTGTTCTCGACTTACACTAAGGTCACAGGCCCCGATATCGCAATAGCAACAACAGTAGCCAAGAATGTTGGCTCGTTCCTCCAACAACACTCAATCGGCCCAACAGGCGCCATCGATAATAACTTGCATAAGCCTTCCGATATTGAAATCATAATACCCCCGACAACTCAGATGCTATTCCTCAACTGCTCATCACCCCAGGCAGCCAAACCGCAGTAATAACATCCCCATCAGCGAGGATTTATTGCACGGCAGATGGAGAAATTAATTTCAACAGTCCACACAGTGCAAAATTTACTATCTTGAGGTTCAAATAAACTCAACTGGGTGTGTGGGAACCATCTGGTGGCGCGTCCGGATGACCCGGATAGATCCAGCCATACGGATGCTTCGGGGGCAAGATTGGATCAAGATATATCCAAGGAACGAAAGTCTATTGAACACGAGATGCGACGGGTTTTAATCGGCCTTGATCAACTAGTTGATCTGTGCTGGAGGATTATGAGGTTGAAGTCTTTGGGGTTACAGGCTTGCTTCAAGGTATGGAGCCATGTCACACAGACCCATGCAGGAACTGGAAAGAAGACGTAAAGCAGATTCTTCGGGTTTGGCTTACATTGAGAAAAGGTGTATAAAGGTCGGTTCATAAGTTCAGACGGCGTAGCTAGCTGATGACACATGGATAATTACTGCTGGCCTCGTGGAGATCAGCAACACAACCATCTGCAACTACTGGCTTGTATCCGAATGATTATGAACATGAAGGCGCTGGTAGTTCGGGACCTAATAGAGGAAAAAAGACGCGAAGCAAAAAGCCCAGGCTTCGATCCTAAGCGACGAATAGACTTGGGTAAGTTTAGTATAAGTTTAGGACGACTTTACCTAAGTACTGTATTTGGCACACTGATCTTAAGTCTGTTGTTCTCTTTCTTACCCAGCGAAAGAAAGCACATTCAGTGCTCTGGAATTGGTAGACCATATCTCGTATCTTGGCTGAAATCAAGAAGACTACATATATAATCATGGCCTCATAACTCTTCATCATCCTTTCAGTTAGCAACAGCACATCTCATGATTCATGGAAACTCTGCTAACAAAGCCTCGAAAGCCTGCATCAAATCCCCCTTCAGATCCTCCAAGTCCTCCACGCCAGTACTAATCCTCAACATCCTCTGGTCCTCCCCCCGGCTCGACATAGCACGCCACTCACACAAACTCTCAACACCACCCAAGCTTGTAGCATGCTGAAAGATAAACAGCTTACTCGGTAGCCGCTTCGCATGCTCTGGGTTCTTCAGCCATAGACTGAACACGGGGCTATGACCACCTGGCATTTGTCCCTCCAGCCACTCTGCGTCTTGTTGGATGGATGAATGTGCGATCTTGTGAACTATACGGCCAATAACTGAGGATGAGTCTGAAAGACCGGCGTTGAGCCATGAAACGAGTGCCTCGGCGGTTTGGGACTGACGCATCACTCGTAGGTGAAGAGTTCGTAGTGATCGAATGCCCAACCAACCCTCCAAACTCCCCATGACATTTCCTAACACCATTCGTTCATCCCTCAATGTCTGCTCCATGCCTGACTTAACCTGCTGCGGAGAGACAATGACAATACCACAGAGCATATCAGAGTGTCCACCGATATACTTCGTTCCACTATGCATAACCAAATCCGCTCCAAACTGAATCGGATCCTGCAGCGGCGGCGGCGCAAGCGTAGCATCAACCGTAAGCAACGCCCCCGCCTCTTTAGCCTTCTTACTATAGAACGCAAGATTTCTCGCTTCACCTGTTGGGTTGAGTGGTGTTTCAATATGGATCATATCGCCTGGCCCCGCTTGATCAAGATCATTAAGTGAAAGCTTCTTTAGACCGTTGAGCTTGGTCATGAGCTCGATAACAGCGTGTACACCGTGATAACCATCAGAAATGAAGATTTTCTTGGGGTTAATAGCGATCAGCATTGAGTGAAAAGCTGCGACGCCACAGGAGTATGATACAACTGGGTTTTTAAAGAGGGTCTTGAGGACAATCTCTAGTCTGCTGTAGTTGGGGGCTGTGTAGCGAGAGTAGACGTGTGAATCGAATGGGGCATTTGGCTATCAATGTTAGTATTTTTTGAGTAAGGGTGAGGAGGGTAAGTACATCGTCGTTTTCCATCTCAACGAGATCATCAGGGTTGCGGGCATAGCGATAGTTCACAGCGGAGTGAAGAGCTGGAGCGATCGCCCGGTGAGGACTGACAAAATCATCTGCGTGAACGGCCTGAGTTGAGAAGTGGAAGTTGGGCAGGGCCTCGGAGTGAGCCTCTGCCGTGAGGACGAAGTTGTTGGATGCCATGTTGAAGGTATCTGCTGATATTCCGGCGATATCGGGATCCTCTTTGTTCAAAGAGATTACTGGCTGTTTTATAATATTTCATAATACCGGATCTCGGTCGGATCGTCGGCCGGTATATAGCTATCTACTCTGCTATCTTGTCAAGATGGTTGCGAGCTAATGTCATGACATTGAAAAGGGCGCACAAGTATCTCGGTCCGACACCGGAGTTCGGTCTCATGATGTTTCTCCCGCCTTTACGGATACAGTGACTACTTTGATAAGATAAAACATTGTGAACTTTTTGCAGTGGGGCAGAAAGGATTTTATATAATCGTTCAATTACTCATCTGGCAAACACCTAGCAGCTTGAAGTAGAAAAAGAAAACAGAAAACCCAGCTGCCATCGCCTAAATCCAGGACTTGGATAATGGACCCCACTGCTAAGCATTTGCTCTGACAATATCAAAAGGCTGCCTCTTTTTCTTCTCCTTCTCCTTCGGTGGAGGTGCCTCGTGTTGCAACTTTTTGAAAATCTTGTCATCCAGCATCTGCTCAGCACGGTGGTAGAACTGCCGGCGAAAGGGGTAGAAAGAAAACCAGCACTCCATCCCCTCCACTTGAAACAATCGAGAGAAGAAATTAGCTGTCAGACCGTAATCGATCGAATACACAATGAAAGGAAAATCGTGGGCAAGTATGAGCATTTCCTCCCTGGTGGCTGAGCCAGATTTTTCCTGATCAGATGTCTTCTGGAGATAGGCTGCCGATTTGAAGCGGCCGTCTTTCAAAGCCTTCAGCTCTTCTGGAGTGAATCTGATTGCCCCAATCTTGTAATCTTGGCCGTCTTTGCAATCAGCAAGAATATCACGTGAAAAGTCATTGCAGTTTATGGACAGCGTGCCCGTAATATCTTGCTCGCTGCCGGCCAACTCGCTTTCAACTCTGAATAATCTCTGCCACGCCATTTCGTACCTGGTGATTTTCTGTTAGCAAGAGAATTCAAGATCTGTGTCATGTTGGCTTACCGCGTCATGACAGAATTTGTCTCTGATGTTCCGAAGACCAGGTTCTCAAAGTTTTGACTCGTGACAAACCCATCTTTTTCGGCTGCGCTGGCAACGCCTCCCCATGAAAAGGCCGACAGGTGAAGCCACTGCAGCTTTCGTTAGGACCAGCGTATATAAGAATATCCAAGCACTCACTTCAGCAGGGTAAACACCAGATGACAACCGGTCGCTGCTCCAGCCCATAGCTCTGCCAATCTGTGTTTGTATTGTTAGTGCCTGTAAGTAGATTCTGGACAACCGAGGACTTGTTCTGACCTCTGTTGCTGAAACGTTCCCCATGACAGCCTTCTGATTTGCTTCATCAAGCCGCTTACCAGCTGCATTGTTGATCTTGCGTACGTCAAGGTCATTGATCAAGGATGAAGATCCGCAGCACCAGCTATATGCCCAGTTCAAGGACTCGAGACCTTGTATTCGTTTCTCCATCCGCTGGACAGCCCGAGCATACCCTTCCTTTTTGAAATCGCTAACTTCTGGAAGCACGATCCGAGAAAAGCTTTCCTTCAAACGCTCCATCTCCTTCTCGCCTGGCCGGTCTTTCTGGCTTAGGCCAAGTTTCACATAATCCCCATCTTTGTCGTACACGTACGATTGCAGCACAATGTCCCTGGCACCGACAGACGTCATGATATTGTCACATCGATTATACACTTGATCCACACGTGGGAAACCACGGATAGGTGATCTGTTGCTTTCCAACGAATCCATGTAATTTGTCCAGTCTTCTTGAGAAATTAGAGTCTCGTAGAGGTAGAACGGGTCTTTGGCAATCTCCAAGTCGAATATGTCAGTATGGTCATTGCAGGGGACTTTCAACCTTGAACTGCGTTGGCATGCGTACCGTGATGTAATTCTTCCAGTGGTTCGTATCCTTGTCATTGAAAAGATCAAGCCTCCATTCATAACTTTGCTTGCCTGGCAAGTCAGGATCCTTTTCCGCGTTGATCTCGTCAATCAAACCTTTCAGTATTTCCCTTAAAGGGACAAGAAAACGCTGCTTTATCATCTCATTATGAAAATCCATGGGCTTGATAAGTATAGAATTCCTGAATGCTATGTTAAGGTGACGGACGGGCTTTCCATGGTGCTTTGCTCGCGTATTGAGGTGATACAAGTCAGGCAGAACGTCAAGCCAAACCTGCCAATCCGTTGACATTTGGATTGAAAACAATTTACCTGACGCATCCCTGACAGGTATTACTGGAGGAGTATAGTTGACCTGCCAATTATTGTCTGTGTTATTCAAGAAGTTCGCTTCGCAGCTTTGCCATTTCGTTTCGTCTTTAAGCTGCTTCTGAAAATCTACCCTGTATTTAATGAGCCTGGAGCGAAAAATCTCACATGGAAGTGGTTAAGAAATCCTGCAGAACTTACTGGGATTTAGCTTCCCTCAGCATATTGTCCTTGTCTCGCCCTAATGCGATAAGGGCAAATAGTGGTACGTATGCACCTGTTTCTGGAAGACGTGTTGTAAAAAGCTTCCGGTGATCTTCGTCATCGGCCTCAACTTTGATGTACACCGGTCGGTGTTGTTGATCGACTGGGTGAGGCGCATATACATGGTATGGTTTCTCATCAGTTGTGGCTGTGTATTTCCAAACCGAAGTTTTGAATACAGGAGTGTAATATTTGAGCCATAGGTTATTTGCAGAGCGAAGGCGGCTATGGTAGTATTCTGTATATCTATTGCTGCTTTCCATGTTGGCTATTGTGCAAGTTTCACAAGAAGACTATATGGCATAGAACAAAATGTAAGGGGTTGATATGTGAACTTGAAACTTGGACTTTGCCAGTGATGTGAGCCTATTATACTATTGGCATCTATGCTTATCAGGATGCTCGTAAGACCGCCCCGTTCTTTGAGTACGTGAGTTGGCTCATGGTCATGAGAGTGCCTATCGTACATCTGGGGAAGGCGGCCAGGTTGATGGATCTCAATCACTGGACCTCGTCGACGCTTGCGGTGATGGTGCATATCTAAGATATGTAATGCCTAACTATCGTGGGCAGGAACTACAAGTCGGGAATGTGATAATGTTGAATAAGTGACCTTGAAAGTCAAAGTGTTGCCTAACAGCTTGTTAACCATAGATCTGAGACCTAGATGAGATATGCCAACCTCCTGAAGCATTGACATGAGCTTCTCGCTAGTCTCCTTTCGTAGTGGCTAGAGCGCTCAGTGCATCGAAGGTTGGGTGACGAGAAGCTCTCGAAATACTACATACCAATAAGCTGAGAGCCTTTGTTTTCGTGTAGAGAATGTGAAGCCCCGAAAATTTAGCATGTTGAGCTCTCTACGTATGTGATATTGCCGTTTGCATGGCTGAATGAATATGACTTGCCATGTAGCCCCGACGATGAGGATTGTGATACCCTGTAGCGAAGGATAGCACCAAGCAAAATTTAGGTTCGAGTAGAAAGCTTAGACTCTGGATGGCTAATATTGCTTCTTATTTGCCAGGTTGTTAAGCTTGATAGAGTTGTTGTGGCTTTCGACGTCCGGATTCGGCACTCAGCTGAAGTTATTCAAGCCATGGTTGCCGTTTTGCCGTTTTTATATCGAATCTCCTGAATGGCGTTACACATTCCAACGTTGTTTTGGGGGTAAGCTTCAGCAGCCTAGGGTTAAAGAAAACTCAAGAACTCGATCCTAAACGATAAAAATATTTAGGTAATATAGCCTAAGCTTAGGATAACTTTTGCCAAGTTTATTTCGACACCCTTTATCAAGGTCTGATGTTTTCTTGCCCCCCGAGGCCAGCCTAGTTTTGCACGGCTTCTATGAAACTCAAACGAGTTGACCTGACGTGGCGAGAAACATCACATACCATGTGGCTTTTTGAGTTTCATGTCGAACAGGGATGGAATGCATCAGGGATTATGTTCCATAGTTTCAAGAAAGGAAGTCAATTGTTTATACAAAATTGAAAAAAAAACTAGCAAACAAATCTTACCTAACAGCCTAGAGCTTTGCCTTGGGGTCCTCCTCAGCAGGTCCTCCGCCCTCACTATCATCATACTTGATAGCCATGAACTCCCCGGGGTAATACTTAGCAGCCCACATTTGCGCCAGCATCTTCTGATCAATATCCTTGAGATAGTAGTTGATGGGAATACCAGATGTCCCCTGTATAGCCTTGCCCAAATAATCCTCCAGGGCTGTCATCATAGAGTTCACATCAAGAATCTTATTCTTTTCCCCGTCAATCGTCGCCAGAGCACTCAATGAAGACTCAATCTTCTTACTCTGCATCTCAGATGCTTGGCCAGTCGTTCGTGAAGCCTCGGCCATGGACTGAACGGAAGATTGATCTGACGAGACTGCATTCTGCATAGCAGCAACGGCCGCCATGTTGGACTTGGGGTCAAAGTCGTTGAACTTGCTGACGGCGGTTGCGACTTCGTGGGCTACCATTGAGGGGATAACACCCATTGACAGGACCGTGACATGAGATTGGATGTTCTGCTGACTGAGGAGATTCTTGACGTTGCTGGCAAAGTTGGAGTCCACGCCGACTTTGCCCTCTGCCTTGGCGAACCAAGCGCCGACATTCATCGTCGACTGCATCTGCGAGGCAGCAGCCTCCATGGACTCTGAAGCAGACGAAGACGTTGTGTTAAGCACATGGACCATGCCGACGAAGCTCGATCCGTAGGTGACGCCTGAAATGATGGAGAATTTTTCCTTGTCTTCCTGGCTCTCATTCATGGCGCACTTCATCATGCTTGGTCCACTGGTGGGATCCAGCTTGCTCCCGGGGAAGAGATGGTTCCAGACTTTGATAGCCTTATCGACGTGCAGCACGAAAGGCGCTACAATCGAAGCATTCTTGTGCGTGCAACTCACAGACAGAACGAGAGTGCCTTCGATACTGTGTGAGCTGACCTGACGGCTGACCTGGCGAGAAGCTGCGTTTCCAATCCGCATCGACTGTTTCGCCCCGAAGACACTACTCAGCCCCAGAAACATACGACGCGATCTGAGCGCTGTACGCCGCAGAGTTCTGCGAATTCGAATCAAACGAAAAGTACTGAACATCCATGTTCATCGTATCATTCGCCAGCGCGATGGGCCTAATCTCACTGCGCAGATAATCAACCGGACTCTCGATCTGCTTGTGCACAGAATGGATGTCCTTTCTTATAGCGGTGATTTTCGGCTCAGCTTCCATTTTGGCAATGGCGTAAGCACCCGCTGCCGTTTCGACTGCGACGTTGAGCTTCTTGAGCTCTTCGTCGAGAGCGTCGGTGCCCACGCCGAGGTTCTTGAGCTCAGTCTTTGTCATGGTGAGACTGCGCTTTGAGGAGATGAGGGAGTTGAGGGCGTCTTGGGCGGCGTCGACGGGGGCTTGGAGAGCTGCGATTGCCTCGACGCTTCTGAGGGCGTCTTGGTTTACGACGCTCATGAGAGTGAGGCTTGAGTCGTAGGGGATTGATGTAGGCATGATGGCGGTGTCTAAGTTGAAGTCAAGTGGATTGAGTATGCTTGTTCACGATGATTGATAAGTTTGAAGAGGTCTGAGAGATAAATGACTGGAAAATGTATATCGATCTTGGTAAGAGCTTCGTATAAGTCAATGTTTACTGAGCTTAGTAGCTTTGCAGGAGTTCTCTGTGCGCGATCAGCGGGCAGCTACAAAGCTGCCATGTGCCAAACGTCCAGCGAGAGCTTGATGAATGCCCAAGCTTCAAGCCCATAAAGCTAGTAGAATTAGAACCGCCTAATGTAACCGACTGAAAACGTCAATTGATACTGCGGCTGATGGTATTGGTATGCATTTTCAGGTGGTGGCCGGCAGGAATGTCATCCAGCGTCTAATTAACTCTGTATTATCTTTGAAAGTTCTGCCAAGGCAAGCAGGCTACGGCAAGACTGAATTTCAGTCTATCATATACATCAGAGATACACTAAAGGACGAAAGAAAACTTGAGACCTTGATCCTAAATAATAAAAAGACTTAGGTAACTTAGCATAAGTTTAGGATAAATTTAGTATACCTTTTGCTGACTTTATTTTGATATCCTAAATTAAGGTCTGGTGTTTTCTTGCTCTCTGAGGACGCCTTCAGTAAAAGTCTCTCGGCACCCTTCCCGTAAAGTGGTGTGAACCCCATTCCAGCTGTTAGGCGAAGAGCTTGGAGCTCGAGGCTGGCTGACATTCGTAAGCTTAAGGTCCTCAAACTCAATCCATACAGCTTACATACCCCATCCGAAGCTTCAGAGCTTCAGCGTGAAGCTTTGAACATCTTCATCTGAAGCAATGCGGATAATAGAGTTGTCGAGGAGTGTCATCACATTCGTCGTTGGTGAAAGGAAGGATAGGGAGAATGCAACTAAAGCTTCATATTCACAGAAATAGCTCCACAGGACGACGAACTTCCTCTTCCGGACGCAAAAGAGCTTTAGGGGCATGTAATGAACTTCTGGTTTTGTTCTAATCCGTGCCTTCGCGTCTGTGTTATTCTCTATCTTTCACCAACTCCGGCGCAGCCTCGTCGACTGCGAAAGCGTAAACGCGGAACCAACTCCCGCAGTACGTCCTAAGATACCCAAGGTTGACTCACGCTAGTCAAATTATGCTATATATGGTAGTGAGCACGTTGGGACTGTGACAGCATAAGTACAAAGTTCTATCGCATAGTCATGTCTTACCAAGAAGCAGTTGATGAACTTGAGTATTCTCACATTCAAGAGCCAACTATCCCAGAATACGAGCATCAGGTCACTCCTACTGAAAGCCCAATTGTACAAACTCCCAAAGATATCTCAATGCCTGTCCAATCAAAAGTTGCGCTGAGTGCGCCAGATCGTCTGTTCTTTAGATTAAACGAGTAAGTCAACACTCCATGACTTCACCTGACTACCATCTAATCCGACTCTCAGGCTCCTGAAGCCCACCAAAGACCTTGGATCTGTCCTTACCACTTTCAACTATGGCCTCTACCTCTTGGCTTACTTCGACTCCAAAGCCTACAATCTCAAGTCCAAAGCCCTTTCATTCGTCAGACCAGAGACCGCGTTCACCGCCCTTCCTGGAGCCGCTGAAGCAGAGTCTTCTCCTTTTGCCAGATTGGGCTCTGTCGTTGCAAATGCTAGGTTGACCTTGCGACTATTCGGCCTGCTCCCTATTTACGTACGGGTCAGGAAGTTGATTAGAGACGGTAAGAGTATGGATCCTGTACTCTACATCATCTCCTTTATCCAGTGTTCTCTCTATGCGACTTTCCAGCTCCTTGAGAATATTGCTTTCCTCACGGAAAAAGGTGTCTTGGTGAAATGTGGTCTGGGTTGGCTCTTCAATGGCGCAGGTGGACGCGTTGCAAACATGTATAGGGTTGCTCACAGGGCCTGGTTCTTGGGCATCATTTGTGACTTTGCTCGTCTTATGCGTGAGGCTCAGATATTCTTCACCAAGAACCATCTTGAGAAGGGCGAGATCACACGAGAAGAAGCTGAGAAGGCAGTGCAGTGGTACTATGACTGGATCCGTCCTCTAGCTTGGCTACCCATCGGTTGGCATCTTTCAGGATGGATGGGAGACAAGGCACCAGGTTTTAACTTGGGAGTTCAAGGGGCGGCGGGTGTTTTGGCTGATCTTAGAAGGACGGCTATGCTCTGGCATGCAACTCAAGAAGCCTGAAATATCTGAATTATCCAGGATCGAAATGGCGTAAAGATACGCTACGTGTATAGAGTTGCGTGTTGGTTGAGGAGAAGGAGAGTAAAAGATCTGATCAAAAGGTTCTGAGGCGAGAAGATGATTGCTAGTTGATCCTGAGAGCGGTGAAATGAAGGCTCAAAGGGGGCTTTTATACACTTGTCTGCATCGCTTCGTGTTTGCCGTCTTGGTCATAGTGTTGCCTCTGGGCTGGGTACAGCCAGTTGGCTTGTATCGACAGACCGACACAACATTGTTGGTTCAGTGGCTGTATTGTCTGTTGGTTGTGACCATGGTCGTGCAGACTTACTACAAGGGCCTCATGGGTTGTCGGGACTAGTCAACCGAGGAATCCGGATTCATGTCTTGTTATGTTTTATGTTATTCAAAAGTCTATAAGCTATTTAACAAAGTCTAACATCTAGAACACTCATAGTTCCTTCCCCTTCAGCAATGCCGCACTCTGTTCTTTCAAAAACCGTCACAGAAAGAAACGGATTTTCTCACAGAAAGAGGGTCTCTTGACGTTGCGACGTTCCGTAGTTCTCAAAGAGCAACCACTGGGCTGAAAGCTGGCCGCAAGGTCAAGCTTTAGCCTCAAGGTCAGGCTTCACAAACCAGGCCTTCGAAGCCCTGTAGATTTGGTCCAATGGAAGCCAAAATGTCCGCCCCATGATGCAGGTTCCAGTCCGGTTATTTCGGCAAGGGGCAAATGTGATATGCAAGGATGTAGTTGAGAAGAAAAAAGAAAACTTGACTGGGATATTGAAATAATGCTCCAATCGGACCCTTTATTATAACATTAAACCCAACTTCAACACTTTGGATCAGAATAGCTAAGTTCTCTCTGCTGATTTAAGCTCTCAGCCACAAGTCGCAACTGCAAATAACACATCTCTGACACTAACACATCAAGGTCAACCGCCCTCAGAAGTTGGCTCTCCTATTATCGAATCCCTTCCTCCCTAGCCACCTGATCATCAGTATAACTATCTCTAACCTTCTCCAAATACTTATCAAACTTCCTTGAAATTCTAATAACATGCTCCAAATGCCGATACGTCATTCCTTCACCTTTGAACTTTGCAAGTTGTCGCGCCGTCGTGATCGCATTGCGAATTTGTCGCCCGTTCATTTGCTCCTCTGCCAAATCCGCTAAATGGCGTTCAATTTCATCAAAATTGATTCCCTTGTTATCTTCGAACTTGCGCTTCCGCTCTTCGATGGGCTCAATCTTCAAGTTCTCTTGCTCAAGGTTGTTCAGTCGATTGAGGAAGTTTTCCCAGATGGTTCGCCGTTGGCACTTCGTTAGACTCTCGTAATGGAGTGAAAGTTGAATTCGAGATTTGAAAGCTTCGTCAAATGTGCCGACTCTGTTGGAGGTTAGAATTAAGATTCCTTCATAATACTCAAGGACTCTCAGGAACACAGAAACTAGTGCATTACGCTCGAGATCTGTAAGAGTACGTTGCTCTAAGAAGACATCGGCCTCATCAAGCAAGACGACACAGCCCCAGATCTTACCGAGGTGTAGGACTGACTCGAGATACTTCTCAACCGCTTCAGGCTTTGTACCGATATCACCACAAGTGACGCGGAAGAGAGGCTTCTCGGCTAGCTCTGCGACACTCTCGGCAGTAAAGGTCTTGCCTGTGCCTGGTCCTCCATGCAATAGGATGATTAGCCCGTTGCCTTTTCCTTGGATAAGGTCAGTCGTCTGATCAGTTTCCAACTTGCTGGTAACAAGAGCCTGGATGATGTCCTTGATCTCTTGGTCGATAACCAAATGTCTGAAAGCTTGCTTGTTCCAAAGGACCTTCTGCATGAGATCGATCTGAAGATCCTCTGGGTACCAAGTTAGTATATCAAACGGTGACCTTTGTTAACAAGAAGGATTTTGGATCATTCTTACGCCATTTCTTCTGTCGGAGGTTGTAGCCGACAATTCTGTTTGGGAAGACAAACAGCTCAACACCATGGGGCGGATCATCGCATTCCATGACCGCCGCGTCCATTTCTTTGCGATCTGGCCTGGTCAGCGACGGATACGCTGCCTTGAACTTCTGCGAGTCTGAATGAAGCTGCTTGTATGTGTTGAAGTCGATCATGTATCTCTCCCCCTCCTACCTGATGTCAGCGTTATGAAAACAGAATAATAACTGCTTACTCACCCCAGAGAGATCGTCCTCAGTAGTGTCTTTGTAGGCGACTAGATTTCTCTTTCTGCAAGCCCACATAGTCCGTCCACGACGGTCGAGCTTGGTGCGGAATTCACTGTTCCCAAACCTTATCGGCAGGATGTTCAGCTTTGCGATACTGACATCTGGGTTGTCTTCGTCGAACTCAAGATTGATGAAGAGTGTAATTGAGTTGCGGTAGAACTTCCCATCATATCCGTAGCCCCAAGCATCGACAGACCAGCTTTGAGTAACTTTTGGAGGTCCATTAGGATAGTCGGGCGATGAAGTATTGGAATGGATTTTGACTGGCCACGACTCAGCGATGTACCCCAGGATGCCTTTTTCATTCTTTGATACCAGTACTTCTCCAGGTTGTACGAAGAATGGCATCGTTGATTTGGACACATGACCTGCGGAGAACTTGGTCTCCACTTCAGCGTACATTTCACTGTAGTTTCTGTCGATCCACTCTGTAAGAAGTAGCATCTGCTTCTTGTGAGGCTCTTCCATACCCTCAAGAGCACCTGAAGATCGATAGCAGTACCAGAATAGAAAAGGCGACTTGATAAGATCACTGGATCTCCAGCCTGGGAACTTCTCCTTGAACGATGGATGGGAGTCAACAAATTTATCCAGTGCCATAATCATCTGCTTAGAAAGAGGCTGAACAACCTCCCTAGCCGGTTTCGGGACTGGCATAGTTGATCCCTCTGCCATCGCCTTTCTGACATCCTTTGACTGAAACCCATGCTCATAGTGTCTATACACCACAAATGCAGTATCAAGCCTATGCTTAAGATACCCAGCTTCGTCAGCTAGCGGCTCGTTTCCTCTGAAAAGGAGTGGCTGCCCCTTCTTCAGGGTCCAAGAGGGTTCTGCAAGGTAGGTAGTTTCTTCGCCTTGAATCTTGTAAAGGACAAGCCAGGTGGTAGATTTAAGCGTGTTTTGCAGCTTTCGTAACTTCTGAATCTCTTGCTCCAGTTGTGCGATCTGAACAAAGTTGACTGGTGCTTCGGCATTGGCAGGTTCCTTGTCTTTCTTAGCCTCATGTTCAACTTCCAAGGCAACAGGTACAAGCTGTGCTGGAGCCGAAGTCGAAGGACCGGGAACCATGCCCTGTTCCAGCTGGGCCATCAAGCGTCTTTTCCTATTCTGCATCTCCAAGAGCTTGAGTTGCATATGGTAGTCCAGTAAGGCGTGATTCGAGAAGGACGTAAAGGATGTCGTTACAAAGTAGCCTTCTTCCTCTTTTTCCTCAGTTACCTGATCGATGAGTAAGTCTGGTTCCCGCTGGTCTTCCCCTTGGTCAAGCGCGGCAAGTAGTTCTTTGTTGAAGGAGCTGGCGTGCGTTTGATCCCGTGAGATGGTGATGTGGCGGACTAGCGGCCAGGAGGACTCTGAGCCAAAAGAGTCTTCGGAGTGATTAGAGGGCAGGTAATCAGATTCCTCCGCTATGTTGCTATTGTCTCTATCCCGGTCCCCCTCTTCGTCCTTATCTCGGTCACTTGGTATCCCCGTAGCGTGGTCGTAAAGAGTCTTTCCGAAGTAACTTTCGCTTCCGCTGTCGCTGTTGCCACTGCAGGACCTGTCTCTGAGGCTGCCAAGTTCGGTTGCAGTCCTGATGTGGTCCTCTCTTGCACTATTGTCACCGATACCGTCGCTATCGTTATCGCTGTTATTGCCGCTATTATCACTATCCTCAACTTCTTTGTCCTTATCGGCGGTGTCTTTCAAGCCAAACTCTTCCTCTCCGCTTTCTTCGCCGTCTATGGTCTTTTCCGAAGCGCCTGCAGCAAGCCTAGCGTTTGCGTGAATCCAGGAACTCGGCCACTCAAATGATTCCCCAGTATGTTGGTTATCTTGAAGCTGAACGCTTGGAGCCCATGAACCCAGCCCAATCAACCGTTGGGGGGGCTTGTCTGCCGTTTCTGGTGCAATCTTGATGGAGTTTGTCGCCTCGGCTAAGACTGCGAAAAGGAAGATGAAGATGAGAAATTACCTTGCAGCCGTCCTTGTGGGTACAGGTAAAACATCTACGTCAAAATGAAGAATGGAAAGACTGAGGGGGCATTTGATGAGGCAGCCGATTTCTCGCGTCGCAATCTCTCTTGCCGCCAGCCTGGTGTAGGACAAATCATGCTCATGGGTTTATGATCCCTGATTGGCACGGATAGACCCGGCCACATCACCAAAGCATAAAACACGGAGTAAGCTGACGAATAAGAAAACCAGACAATGAATGATCCTGGTTTGAGGTAGCTCAGCCGCACTGCGACATTAAAGCGAACCGGGCGATGCCAGGGCTGTGCTAAGACATCGCAAGTTTCCGTGAACTTTCCAAGGTAAAGTTGTGGATGTTTAAACTCACTCGTTTACCTGATCTTTGAGAACTTGCTAATATCTAATATATTAGAGTAGACCTCAAACGTGAAATTGAGCTCTGACTTGGAGCCGCTATATCCGCCCACCTACGCCATGGATCAACCCATGTCAGATTATCTGAACACTTGGTATTCACCTAATATCCAAGCGCAACAAACCACACATTCGTAAGGAGGCCTAGATTCAACCATGTTTAATTAATCACATCTATTTTCATTGACTAATTCGACAACCGCAGGAACTTTGCATTTCCAGCAGCTCAGCAAGCTTTTCAAGAGGGATTAAACCGTTTCGCCTCAGACCTAACAAACGATGTCGAAAAAGTCGTTTTCTCCCAGAGGTTCAGCAGTATACAAGACGTTCAAGCCTTAGTTCGCGATTCATTCATGAGATACTCGGATAAGAAGCGGTTCCCCAAGACTAGAAAGTGGCTCCAGCGAACCATTTCCAAGATTCATCATTATGGCAATATTATGGATGTTTTGGTTCAGCATCATCCTGAGTATGTTTCACTGGCTTGGGGAGCGATGAAACTCGTCCTCGTAGTAAGTTGAATAAGACTCTCTCGAGACCCATGAAGAAAGCTTGCTGATGAGATCGAGTCTGCACAAAATCATGAAGCAACGATATGTCTCATTTCAAAAGCCCTCTCACAAATCGCAGACTCACTACCTCGCGTCGAGCTCATAACCATCCTGTATCCAACTGAACGGATAAAGCAAGCAGTCAGCAACCTCTACGCCAACCTTGTGCGGTTTTTCATTCGAGCTCATGAATGGTGCCAGGAGGGCAAATTACTCCATCTCGTTCATAGCATCACTCGACCCCCAGAGCTTCGATACCAAGACCTGATGGAGGATATCACGGCAAACTCGCGGGAGATCGATCACTTAGCTGCCTCCAGTGCCCAGGTGGAAATCAGGGACATCAGTTTCAAACTGAACACCATCGCCGCCAAATTAGAATCGTTTCAAGCGACACAATCGAGCGCCTTATTACATACAAACCAGACCATAGTAGCAAAACTCGAGTCATTCCAGGCTCTACACTCAAGCGCACAGTTGGACACAAACCAAATGCTCTCAGATCTACAGTTCTCACAGATCATGTCACACATCTCCAAGGGAAAGCTTGGTGATCCCCTGGAAGCTTTTCGATTCAACGTATCGCTGCAGATGCGTCAGGACCGCGCTCGGCTTTATGGGACGACCAATGAGTTCTGGCAATCGCCAAAGCTAAAAGTTTGGTCTTCTGCGCCAGAGTCGAAAGTGGCCATTATTAAAGGTGGTTTTCATGCCCGCCATGCTTCGAGGAAATTCTGCATCAATATCATTCAGCAACTGCAATCGAAAAACATTCCTGTGGTCTGGGCTCTTCGAGGGCCGCAGAATAATGCCGAGGAGGGCAAAGCCTCGACCACTGATTTGTTTAAACATCTCATTTTACAGGCGCTCAAATTATCACAAGACTGTATCACGGAGAGCACCATGTCTCTTCAATGCGCACAGTTCCATCGAGCTAACTTGGAACAAGACTGGCTTCAACTCCTCGGGTCAGTATTGCTCCGGGCCAGAAGTCAGATATACTTAGTCATCGATCTCGCGACTATAGACCACAGCCTTTCGCCAACAGAAGGTTTCTCGTGGTTCGCGGCATTTCAAAATCTCTTTAGGGAGATGATGAAACGAGCGCCAAAGCTACAAGTCAAAGTGTTACTTCTCGGAAATAGTGTCAGTTTCGGGGCTTCTGAAGTCAATCTTATACCTTCTGATGTGGTAATACCTATTAAGGTGACACAGACGCCCGTTCGAAGGCGACGACGAAATGATCCGCCTATAGAAGCTTACCAGCGTAAAAGCTATCTTAAGTTTTAATTAGTTGATTTACTAAATGACCTTAAGCTGTTTATTATATGAGCCGCCTAGGCTAAGGGACTTGATAAATTGCCTTCCCCTTTAGCTTAAAAGGGCCTTCGAAACCCTATAGATTTAATCCAATAGAAGCCAAAATATCCGTCCCATATTGCAGGTTCCAGTCCGGCTATTTCGGCAGTGAACAAATGTGACATACAAGCAGGGATGCAGTTAAGAATAAAAAATAAAGCTTATCTGGACGTCGAGGGAATGCTCCAATCGGACCATCGCGGGCTGATAGCCTAAGCGAAAGCCCCCGTACAACAAACTTATCTGATTGGAATTTTTCGATACGGCCTAGAGACATTCAAGCTTATCAGACCATGTCTTAATAACCAAACACAGTTTAATTTTAGTGCAACCGCCTAAGAGAGATCTGTAGCTCCCTATTGGCGCTTCTAAGTTGCTACATAACTAGTATGACTACAGAGTGCAGGGTAACAAAGAAGCGAGCGAAGCACTCAACCATCACAACTCAGTACTTTTGAGGACTCGAAGTTTCAGAAATTTGACAGAACCAACAGCGTCCGTGATACGAGCTTTAAGCCGTCGCAATTGGATGCTCACGGCATTTCGTTGCCGTGAGCAGAATGCACATCCACCATGACACCTCTTTGACCTCTTTGCTGTGCAGTCCGTCCCACAGCCAACGTTGGTTCTCTGAGTCAATTTGTAAACTCTTTGATACAGACTCGCAATGCCATTTGACTCATTTGTGTATGTACGAAAACAACTAGCTAGGCTCACTCCAGAATCCTTCGCCAACGATGATCACTCCACGAGACTTTCGCAAAAACCCGCAAACCTCAATTGCGTTGGCTTTGCTTCTCGCAGTAGCAACAAGCTACCTCTTCCGCCGAGAGGACGAACTTTTGTCGGAGATTATCTGTTGGGCATGCTTACCGATGATATTTGGAGCCAACACCTTTGTAGAACAAGCCCGTGCAGATCTACCCATCAGGCGTGAGAACCGGCATACTCTTCCCTCACCGTTGTCGCTGTGGGCTGTTGCCGGTTGTCTTTCCATCGTATCCGGATGTCGAGCTGAGGCAGATAGTTCCAAGTTCTTAGTATGTTCAATGAAATTCCCTGAACGAAGCTGATGGTAACAGAAATGCGTAGCCTGTTTTGACCCCCTTGCTCCTTTGGACGGAGGGAGGCCTGAATCGTAACACTCAGGGGCGCGATACCAGGGACACTTCAAAGTTAGCCCCCCTGTACACTAAGCTCTGGATAGCAGCACTCGTTGCAGCTCTTTTGACCTCAGTTCTGATTGACTGGAATTACTCTGGACTTGTTCCTTCTGGCGTTGCGACTGGCGCCTCTTTCATCGCCTATATTTCGTTTCAATCAAGACCAAGGGGCGGTCACTTCTTACCCCACCTGAATCCCTTCGAAGAGCATGTTTACTCTCTTGCACCAAGAGTGACTGGACTCCTTTTAGTTGGTAGTCTTGCCAGAGTATCCGTCTCTGGTCTTCCACGAACTAGTACCTTATACGCTTTGTTTCTGGGACTGGTAAAGGCACTTTCCTGGCGATGTGCTGCCAGAGCTGTACGTTAACCATTCTCCCTCCATTCATCTATGGTCTTCTAACTTCCAAGTCAAGGCTCGTCACACGTCATGGACTCCTCCGACTATGATGACCACATTTGGTCTTCTAGCAACGCGCGATCCGTTCGATTTCACATTTGAGAGTCAAGCATTGTTAAATGCTGTATCTGCCTTGCTTTGCCTTGGCCAGATTGCTGGTTTCGTCCCCAGACAGATACGCCCAACGCCATTCTTATATTCCTGCATTCTGTTGCCGATGATACCCTACGTAGCCAATATTATGGCTATTTATCACGCGCGAACCGACGTTCCTACCTTCATCGCGGAGACACCACATCCAGTCATGGCCCTGTACAATAAAGCACAGAAAGAGTTCGAGAACCAATCTAGAAGGCAATCCACAACCTTCGAAGCCGCGTCGCATAACTATCAGACAAAATACGGTATAGAGCCGCCACCAGGCTTTAAGGAATGGTACGACGCTGCGCACTCCAATGATTCACCATTGATCGATGAGTTCGACTCCTTATATCAGACAATATCGCCGTTCTGGAGTCTAAGCGGCAGTCAGGTTCTCGATGCCATACATCGAGCGAAAAACCTTCCTGGAAGCGATTTGTGGCTTTGCACGTTCTCAAGCACATCGTCGACAACAGAATGCAGTCACTCCTATCGTGCTTTTGACAGGCATATTTCGCGAATGTTCAACAACATCTTGGCCAATTTCACTGGGCTTCCTGATGTGACGTTTCTTGTCAATCACATCGATGAACCTCGTGTTATTTATCAGCCTTCTCCCGAAGCATCTTCCCCCCACGATCGAAGGATAACTGTGGGAGACCGTAGCCGACAACCTATATGGGACTCGTTGACCAAGAACTGTGGCCTTGAAGAGAGAGAAGCAGAAGGCCAAGACAACATCAATACCTTTGGCCTGCCATTCGTGACCAACATCTCCTCAGCCCGAGATCTTTGTCAACACCCAGAATACAGCGCCTCACATGGTTTCATGATTAGCCCCGTCTCGTTTCGCCCAATCCATGGTCTGGTTCCTATCTTCTCAACCGGCAAACCATCCACAATGAGTGACATTCTCATTCCGAGCCCAGCATATACCGAGCAAGAATTCATTTACGACGAGTCAAGAGATGTTGATTGGGGCCGAAAAAGAGACAGCCTCTACTGGGCTGGCTCAACTACGGGAGGGTTCGCGCTTGATACCCACTGGCAGCTCTTCCATCGACAACGATTTGTCGAACTCACACAAAATTTGAGAACGAACAAATGTTATCACTACCTGCGAAGGAAGGCTGGTGTCGTGCAGAAAGCTAAATCTTCTTTTCTAAATGGAAGACTGTTTGATGTCACCTTCACCCGCATTTTTCAATGCCAGAGCAAGGCCTGTAGGGACCAAGATGCCTATTTCGACACCAAATCCTGGGTAGATAAAGATGAAGCACTCAAGTCAACGCTTGCCTTTGATATCGACGGCAACGGTATCAGCGGCCGTTATTATAAGCTACTTGCTTCCATGTCTGTGCCAATAAAGCAGACATTATTTCAAGAATGGCACGACGATCGACTAATACCTTGGCTGCACTATGTACCTATCAGTCAAAGTATGGAAGAGCTCCCGGAGCTAATCTTTTATCTCACCTCGACTGCATCTGGAAAAGAGGTCGCGAGGCAAATCGCAGAGCGAGGCCGACAATGGCATGCCAGAGCGTTCCGTGAAGTCGACATGGGTCTGTATGTTTACCGGCTGTTGTTGGAGATGGCAAGGCTTCAAGATCCTCAACGCAAAGCAAACGCTCCTTGGGAATAATGAATATGGGGGTAAATCTGGATTTGTGAAGTTTCTAGGCAAGTTTCGTCGAACCAAGTATCTTCTCCTCTGCGCATAGCACTCTTTGGCGCAGTGTGTGACGCCTTATATTACGTGATGTGTTATTTGCAGTAGAGACTTACGGCTGAGAGCTTAAATCAGCAGAGAGAACTTAGTTGCCTTTGTGTTAATTTGTATTGTACCTTTGTGCCCTTTACCCCTCAACCTCGAAACCTTATTAAAGCAGGATTAACTCAACACTTGCTTGATGAATCACCGATTATAAGACCTGTTATCTTTAAAGCTATGTAAATATTGGCTTCCCTAGTGCATAAGAACTCCGAATCAGGATTGGCTATACAGAGATATCTTACGGACTCTTACATATGTTGCTTATATTTCAGTTATTGGCTATAATTTATCTTTAATTCTCTTATCTCCACTCGAATCAATAAGGCTAACAGATAAGGTTATAATTTCGAACGATCCACTTGACTGATCAGTGGCTCTAAGGTTATCCTCGCTGTCAATACAAATTATGAAGAAGTGACAACTCTTGTCTCATGACTCATCGTAAATGCCTAGGAGCTTAATTGCAATTTCAGATTTCAACTGGTCATTGACTTCGACAACTGGTCATTGACTCCAAATATGTTGCTCAGATCCTAACTATTAAAGGGGCCCATTTACTTCACTGAAAGGCGCATGACATTAGCATCAGCTGCTACGTCTATCAAATCAAAACAACACTCACATAAACCCAATTCAGGCAGTATACCAGCACCCACACAATTGCCACTCGGAGTTCATCACGCTTCCATCCACATACCCTTATCTTCAAACCCAGCCCCCCCCCCCCTTTGTTGACCAAAAATGAAGTTCTCCCCGCTAATGATCTTGGTCTTCACTACTCTTCTCTCTTCAGGAGAAGCATGCGGAAAGGCGTGAGTTAGATGTGTTATTTGCAGTTGAGACTTGTGGCTCAGAGCTTAAATCAGGAAATCGCACTTAGCATGGATATGCCTCAACAAGGACGGGAAGCCCGATATGACATTGACTTCTCGATGCTGCAATGAGACCCAAGGAGATTTTGTCGTCCTCGAAAACAAATGCGTTCATCACCTCCAAGGCAAAGCCTCAATCTCGTGGTACAAAGATTCGCTGCTTAAGGAATTGGATGAATGCTGCGAGAAGCTAGGTGGTTCCGACATTGCTTATTCACTCTACTTGAAGGATCAAACTACGGCTGAGAATGTTGCTGCTAATTAAATCGTAAGTCTTGTTGAGATCGAGGTTAAAGTGACATAACTTTTTATTGTTATATGCTCTACTTACTGACCATCTTTTCTAGGGGTCTTGTACGATGGGGAGACGCTATGGGTTGTAGACATCAGGGAATGGAATGAAAGGGGGCCAGGGCCATGAGCCGAGATACGTCTATGACAACAGGAAATCTTCTCAGCCCGATAGCCAAATAATAAGATGCTCTTTATAAGGCTGAAAGATCATGAGCCTGTATTGTTATTTATGCCAAAACAATAACAGCCTCCGAGAATGTGGCCAGCTTCACTTTAGCATTGCCTCGCGTCGCGTATCAAGGTTAACAACTCCCCACCCTACAAATCAAATAAGACCACATTATAAAAAAAAAGAAAAGTATTGAGTCTCATCAGATCCTTCGAAAGATATATTTCTCCATGTCATCCATCACGGCTACGCCGGGAATTGAACCCAGAATCTTCCGATCCACTCTCGGACGCCTTGCCATTGGGCCACGCAACCTGCATTTCACCTCTCAGGCACGAAAATTCGACTCGACTGCTCCCCGGATGGCGAGGCAGCCAATCAGTGCCGTTCCTTTCCGAAGGATTCAGAATCCGTGCCTTTCAATTGAGATCTTGGGAATGATATTGGGTGATTCGTGTGACATGGAGGGTAAGCAGCGGGGGTTGCATGCGTAGTGCTTATTCGCGTGACTTTTCGACATCAACCAAGTCCGAGTCCGAAGGAATTGGAATGAGTATAAAGAGAGATAATGCCTCGTCTTCTATTCTGGAAGGCTTGAGTTGGGTGATATCAGTTTGATATTGTGATTTTAGTATGGCTTCAACTCAGAACCCTGTCCGCATTGCTATGCGTGATAAGCACTACAATGAACGCTCCGAGATTCAGAATGCAGCTATGAAAGCTGGCCTTGACTTGATCCCCAGCTTTTCAGACAGTAAGAAATATCCTGACGGTCTTTTCATATTGGCCAAGCCGATGCTGAATTCTGGTAGGAGACAATTTGGTAGTCGTTGATTATGGAACTGCCCAGGGTGCCAACTCGTAAGCCTGAAGCCCCAACTTTGCACATCCTTGCTGACGCTCTCAAGGATCGAACCTGTCAAGAAGGTCACCTCAACCTTGCCGGATGGTGCCATCGCTTCTGTCATCTTCGAAGACACCCCGTTCAACGACTTTGGAACCTTGGCAAAGACTGTCTCAGACAACTTCAGCAACCATGACAGCAAGATTCAGATCGTTCCAAGTCTTGTTCCACTGGGATTCTATCAGCAGGTAGTCCCAACGGGCCAAGTCGACATTGGCTTCTCCTGGTCCTCTTTCAATTACCTCGAGAATAGTCCTTCCGTTAGTCTCGACGCAACCGCATCGCCGGCTGAATTCGCAGTTGCTCGTCACAAAGCACTAGCTACGGCAGCGCATACAGATCTCATCAAGCTACTGAAGCTTAGGGCAAAGGAGATTCGCACCGGTGGGTATTTAATTGCTGCTATTGGAGGGCAAGCGCCTGAAGGGGAGAGTACGCCTTCGAAGCCGGGAACGCAAGTCCTTCAAGCTGGGTTGATGAGAATGGTCGGCGAGGGGAAGCTAGCATTGCCCGAGCTGATGCAGATGGCTCTGTTCCCAGGTCACGAGCGTACTCCCAAAGAAGTTGAAGCGGCTTTGAAGGATGAGGCTGTCGCACCGCTATGGGAGGTGGAGTCTCTAGAGCCGAAGCTGATTGTCCAGCCAGCCTGGCAAGTCTACCAGGACAAGATCAAGGCCAATGTGAATGAGAAAGACGAAGCTCTGAAGGAATATGCTCGAGTTGCCATTAATAATGTTGTCTCAGCTTCAGGCTGGTTCTGGGTCGACGTGCTGAAGAAGTCACGAGGCCAAGACTGGGATGGAGGTGAAGCATTTCTCGAAGAGTTCATCAACATTGCAGTTGAGGAATTTGTCACAAGGTTTGCGGACTTCAAGTTGGAGATATGGTATAATTACATCAGGCTTAAGAGAACCGATAAGAAGGCCTAGAACTGTTTGGGTAGTAGGGTATCATTTGGTGAGAAACTCCATGGAGTTCTCGGAGTGGATAGCATCACGTCATATTGAGCACGTCGATTAGTCAGATTCAGCTCCACGGATTTCCATGATATCTAAATAAAATATGACATATAACTCCTCCCTTTAATACAACATTGAATCATTCCAACACTATCAATTCAATCCATCGTCATATGGATAATATATGAGGTTCAACATGACGCAAATCGGAGTCTTCCCCGCTTCTGGAGCCCTTGGCACAAGCACGTACACTCATCTTCTCTCCCAAGTCCCGAACGACAAAGTCACGCTCATCAACCGCTACCCCGAAAAGGTTCCCAAAAAATACGTGGAGAATGGAACTACTATTCGTCAGGCTTCTTACGAGTCTAGCGCTGAAGAACTTGAGGCTGCTTTTGCTGGGATCGATGTTCTCTTCTTGATCTCGTATCCTAGCCACGTTCACGAGTATAGAACCAAAGTGCACACTAAAGCACTTGATGCAGCGGTTAAAGCTGGAGTGAAGCATATCTTCTACTCGTCGCTTGGATTCGCGTCGATTGGTGAGAGTACTACCAAGGCTGAAGTCATGGGCGCTCATCTCGACAGTGAGGCGCATTTGCGAAAGATCGCAAGTGCTACGGAAGGATTTACGTGGACGAGTATCCGCGAGGGTTTATACAGCGAGTCATTCCCCATCTACACTTCATTCCTCGACCTCAAGAATCCTCCGTCCAAGGTTCTCATCCCCCATGATGGAAGTGGACCTGGCGTCAGCTGGGTCAAGAGAGATGAACTTGGAGAAGCAACTGCCCGTCTCATCGCCTCATACGCGAAATCACCGTTATCATTCGAAAACACCAACCAGATCGTCACCTTGACCGGTCCCAAATCCTGGACATTGGCAGAGACCGTTGAAGTCCTATCGCGCGCCGCAGGGAAAGACTTCAAGATCCAGGAAATCAGCGTGGACGAGTACATCAACCTCCCTCAAATCAAAGAATACTTCGGAACCGAGGAAAAGGCGAGGACGTGGGCTACAGCATGGGACGCCATTCGCGCTGGAGAAACAGCTGGAGTAACGAACACGCTGAAAGAGATATTGGGAAGGGAGCCTGAGGATTTTGAAAAGACTATTGAGGAATTGGCCAAGAATCAGCGGTCAGGTTGATAGATTGTTGAGGCTGAACGGTGAAGAAATACGAAGGCTGAACTTTCATGCAACGGTAGCCCCAATGAATGCATGATGGTTTCTATTTTTAAACTGTGGATAGGCTCTGTGTGACGTGGTCAGCGCCTCATTTGGATTAGAGTTTAGCGATGAAATGAATTCATGCGACGCTGTTATACCACCCGCGAAATGCATTCTAGAAACAGTCTCAGAAACTCAAGAAATATCTCAGCTGACTTACCTAGTTTGCATAGCAATGCCATGACGTCGGTAGGCAAATGATCCTTCATCCGCTTCCGTTTCGTTAGCCGTAGTTAGTGGATCATACACAGATCTCGGCCTACGTCAGTGGGTATTAATAGCCCATAGCAGCATCTGGTTTGTTCTGTTGTTTAATGCGGGAATATTTTGCTGGCACGTTACTGGCGATCCTCGGCACATATGCCGTTTTTTACGAGATAGAAACCCATCATGTGTTCTCGATCTCGTATCGGGGAGGCAGTGAAGTGGCGAGGTTTTTTTTCAGCTAGCCTCAGAAACTTTTGGCCGTAAAAAGAGGTGCCAAAATTAATTAGCGTAAAGGGCTACGAAATTTACCTAAAGCTTTTTGTCATTTAGTCTAGAGGCCTAAGTTTTCTGGCGGAAGAATTTCTATGTGAAACAGCCCGAAAGACCTGACCGTTTGTAATTGGATGTAACGGTAGGTGACATTAAAGGGACAAGTTTACGACAGGGGTCATCCTCGTCCATTAAAATGATGTCAATAACTGCCGTTGCACTCCTCATTTGTCAAAAGATCAACTGAAGATCCCTTGGAACCTCGTATTCACATTTATATAAGTCCTCACCCCAATCACTTCTACCTACCATTCTCACTCCAACCCATCCAAAAAACACAAACAACACAAACATCAATCAAAATGCAGTTCAAGACTCTCTTCGCCGCCTCCCTCCTCGGCCTCGCTGCCGCCGCCCCTGCAGAGGAGTGCACAAAGACTGCCCCCGCCAAGTCCGGCAACTCTCCCGCCCCCAAGACCTTCGGCCTCGTCGCTCTGCGCTCCGCCAGCCCTATTCACTTCACGCACTTCAGCGCCACTGATAACGGCTTCTTGCTCGGTCTTCCTAAGGATAAGCAGAACGCTACCTGCTCTGGCAAGTCTGATGGATCAGCTGTCTTCCGTCTGAGCGAGGGTGAATTGTACTTGTACAACACTGGAAAGAAGCAGCAGCGCGCTTACACCGATCGCTCTGGAATGGGTAAGTTCTCACCTCACACTTATTAATTGAATTGTTGCTAATATCATGTAGGCCAAGGTGTTCTTCAGTACGCTACCGTTACCAAGAACGCACTTCCCGAGGAGTTCGAGACAAAGGGCTGGAAGATCGACAAGTCTGGCAACCTTAACTTTGACGATGCTAGCGGCTTCACTGCCTGCCGCGACGGCCCCGATGGTTCTTGGACTGTTTGGATTGCTACTGGAGCCGCTCACCCTGGAAACACTGACGCGGAGTGTCTTGGCTTCAACGCCCGTGTTGCTGAGATCGAGCACCCTACCAGCTGCTTCTACTCTGAGTAGTCTGATTAAACCAAGGCTTGGATGATTTTATGTATATAGATTTAGCGCGTATGCCTTTCTTGTAAACTGAGATTATGTTTATTACTACTTTCAGGACCCTATAAGGATTAATCCCAACGTATTCTGTTCAATCGAGGCCAATATGCTACATCTTGAAAAGTCTGATATTCCAGTGTCAAAGGCAACCTATCCATGGAAGTCATGTAACGAGACGAAAGCTCAAAGTCGTGAATGAGATAGCACAACGTGTGCCTCTTGAAAATCTCCACCATCAACAACCATCGTTCTCCACAGCCTGTACCACAGCCAGGATCGGAGCACCATAAGACATTTTCGGTACCTTTATTGAGGAAAGGGTGCTCATCAGCGTCGAAATTGAGGTTTGAGAGCCAGTTCATGGAATCTGGGCTATCATAACACATCCGTATCAAAACGCAAAATATGACACAATCGTCTTCGAAAACCCAGAAGTACCGTGCTCCACACTGATGACAATGATGACAACCGTAGCTGCAGTCAGGGCATTCATAGTGAAAGCGGCCGTTGTACAGACCTAAAGAACAACGATATTTGTCTAGGGTTATACAAGATGCGATAGATTCGAGTTGACCGGACGCATGTAGACATAGCCCATCGCCGTCCATTTCTTGAAGTTGTTTGAATAAACACGACTTCAACTTGCTTATGTCGACATCTTGTTGATGGTGGATCTTTATCATCGGGAAAGTTCTGAAGTATGTGCTATGCATACCTGTGACATTGGAGAAATATTTCATACATGGTTCACGTATGTTGCGGCTTGTTGAATTGCGATTCTTGTCGTAGACTGAAATATGATCAGGATGTTCGCACGTGATTACTTCATCCTCTCGCTTCAGTGCCTTTTCGATGGGGATTTTTTGCGACTTGCCCGAGATTTTGAGATGTTTGCAAACTGCAAAGTGACCAAGTAGCCCGATACAGCGATTTCCTGTCCGTCGACCTTGAGGGAACAGAAGCTCTGGGTGGGGTTTACTGCATCCAATACATGGAACTGGTTTCCAGAGAGCTCTAAGTCTTTCTTCAAGCTCGCCAGAGTCGAAGAGTTTGCCGCAAGGACTGCACAGGGATCTGCGGCGGAATATCCTTTTAACCACATAAAGCTGGTCGAATCCGGCTTTCGTGATGCAGTATTGTTCTTCGTTGCTTCGCACCATTTCCAGTCGAAACGATTTAAATTCAAAGCCACCTAACAGATGACGAAATATGCCACAGGTTTGGTGGATCATGTAAAGAGAACTGTGCGGCAAAAGGATCATAATTCGAAGTAGTAATTCTCGTGGGAGGCGCAGCAGTGATGAGGTCTGCATCGGGGACTGTTGAGGCTCCAGAGGTCCAAGAGACATCGTCGTCTCTCCATGCTCGGACGTGGCCAGTAGACAAGTCCTTGGTTCGTTATTGTCGAAAAAAGGAACCCGGGATGTGTCAGTCTTGGGTCGAAAGCGATTTAGCTGTCGCCGAGCCCATGGCAACGAGTGATGATGCTGAAGCCTGAAACATCTCTCGGTGGGCATTTTGGGGATGTTTGGCAAGGGATATAAGTGAAAAAGAGGATGGGGGAGATGTTGCCCCTAGTATTATTTATAAAGTCACTGGGCGGGCTTTGTGCAATAGATTTTTGCATGCGAACTCTAATTTGAACAGCTAGGTTTCACTCTAGTATTTATGCTGTAGTAATTGGTCAGGCATTTTGGTGTAATATCTATAATGAGCTAGAGGTTTCTTTGCAGTTGAGACCTTTGACGTAAAGTATATATGCCCAGACAAACTTTATGCAAAGTCTAAGTATACTAGGGTTTTTGTACCGAGTAGATAAGATTCTGGTGTCCAGGAAGTAGCAAGTGAAGCTTGCTCATAGAGTGCATTTTTAAGATTTGCTTGAGTTAGGCAATTGGGCTGCTGAAACCCGTTTATAAATAATAAAGCTTACGGAGTAGAGTAAACGAAGCTGTTCCTAATGGGGGTAGTGGAGTGGGTAAAATCGGATCATGAACTTTTCAAGCCCCACCATTACACGTGACGTCTCGCTCTTATCTGATCAAGGTTTTAGATCTGATAAACTGCTCAACTTAAACCCCTGCCTCTCTTCATCTTTGATCAGCCCCAACGGCGGCGCCATGAAATTTGCAGCTTCCCTGGGCGCGCTGCTCATCAACCTTTCGCTGTGGACGCTTTCCCTTGCTGCCGAGGACAGATCTCCTGAGCGGGTATGCTACGACGCGTGTTTCGCGTGCCTAAAGCCCGTGCATTTCGACGACGTGTTGCGGAACCAAACGGGTTTTACGAAGACTTGCTACAGTCCCAAAGCGATATTATCACTGTATTTGTGTGTTGATGTATATTGCACGCCTGGTGCGGTAGAAGTAGGACTTGGGTCGTATAATGAGACGTGTCGGGAGAAGGCGCATATTGTTTTACCGCCGTTTGACGTGATTTCGAATTATACAGCCGAGGATGTTGAGAGGGTGAGAAGATTTGATCAGAATGAGACGGACGAGGGGGTTTTGTTTAGAGAGGTTGTCGTGCCTTCTGAGCATTGGTTTGGGATCTGGTGGGATACTTTGGTAGGTAACTCGAGAATGAATTTGGACAAGACTGATTGTGATGCAGGACTCTGTGGCGTATACGTACACTTACCATGATGTCTACGGGTAGGAACAAGCTCGGGTATGTCAGTAAGAATGCTAAATATTGATAGACGCGCCATGATTACTTTTTGGATAGTCGTAGTGGCCATCGGCGTCTTGAACCATGCCATCCTTCACATCGCGAATCTACGGATGGTTCGCAACTATTCTTCAAGACCAGGCGGAAGACTTTGGAAGTCTTACAATTGGGCACTCAACCGAATCACAGTCCCGGCTTTTCTTGGAGACCGATGCGCGCAGAAAGTCGGCTGGGGGACTGTCCCTCCTCAAATACAGTCTTGGACCTTATTTGCTTTCCTCCTTCTCAACATCGCGTTGAGCATCCTTGGATACAGAATCGTGCCAGTCAATATGTAGTAAGTACCAATCATCCTTGAGTAATAATGGCTCGGGACTCACATTGCTACAGCTTCCCATCAACGGCGAAACAGCTTCTTCGTTATGTCTCGGACCGCACGGGCATTATATCGTGGGCCAACTTCCCAGTTATCTGGCTCTTTGGTATGAGGAATAATCTACTCATGTGGCTGACCGGTTGGGACTTTGGGACATATAACAACTTTCATCGCTGGGTTGCGCGAATCGCAACTCTTCAAGCAATCGTTCACTCTGTCGGGTATACCTGGCTGATTGTCTTGGGTACGTCATACCTCCTGTTGTGGACTATTTGCCTGCTAACTCTATACTAGAGGGGGGCTGGGAGTATTATCTATTCTGGTGGAACTACATGTTTTGGTGGGTTGGCGAAGTGGTATGTTTTATTCCATGCTGGCTCTGCAGTTTTATCTGACATGCCCAGGCAACCATCGTCATGTCTCTTCTCGTTGGAGCATCCTTTTACTGGATTCGGCGTCAGCAGTACGAACTATTTTTAGTCGTACACATCATCATGTCAATCATCCTCCTCATTACAATGCTTGCGTAAGTCCAGCCCTCCCATCACTCCCAGTCTTGTCTAACAAGTCAGCCACGTCTCCATCTTCGAAGGCGAATATGACATATTCTTCTGGGTCCCCTGCTTCATCTGGGTTGGCGATCGCGTCATCCGCGCTCTGCGCATCGCAGCTTTCAACCCAAAGCTCTGGGATACCTGGGCAACTTCCATCTACCATCCGTCCTCTAATATTGTTAGACTTGTCGTTCCGTGGTCAAGCAGCCTATACAAGCCGGCCCCAGGAACATTCTACTACATCCACGTTCTCAACGGACCGCGATGCTGGGAAAGTCACCCATTTACCGTGGCAATGGTCACAGATGAAGGGCAGCGTGCTTCAAAGCTTCTCGGCGAACAAGCCCCCCTTCTCGACGACACCGTCGCTGAGCAAAGCTCGGATCCCATTGACTCACAAGATATACTCAGCGACTCTCGCACAATGACATTCCTAATCCGTCCCTATGATGGCTTCACCTCCAGACTTCGCGACACCGCATCAGCAGTCTGGCCTAAAAACGTCCCTCAGCGCGTCCTCATCGACGGCCCATACGGTCATACTCGTCCCCTTAATCTCTTCGATAACGTGACCTTCATTGTCGGAGGCAGCGGTATCGTCGTTCCCTTATCATACCTCCAACTCGTCACCGGCCCTGCAGCCCCTCGATCCGTGAAAATCCACTGGGCTGTTCGCGAACCCGCCTTCGCATTGGATGTTCTCCAAACAGACATCGCTGATGCACTTGGTAGTGCAAATCTTAGCGTTGAGATACATCTTACGACACACACGCCTCAGGATGAACTAAGTGAGTGGCCATCGCAGGTTACCTTGCGAAGAGGCAGGATAGATGCTTCGGATGTGGTGAGGAGGAGAAGTGAAGAGGTGATGGGCGAGAGCCTTGCGATTGTTGCGTGTGGACCAGCACAGATGGCGGATGATGCGCGAAAGACAGTTGCTGATTTGTTAAGAAATGGAGTTATGAGGGTAGAGTATTTTGAAGAGAGCTTTCAGTGGTGATAGAATAGATTTAGACGTTAGAATTTACATAGACGTTATCATGATACTCATTATGATACTGGCCGTTAATAAATCGTGATATCTACAAGTTCATCCTCATTGGCGGTTACCTCACCATACATAACACCATGAGTATAACACTCCCCTATGAGTTTCCAGTCTCCGTTGAATTCTCGGAGTATAAGTGGCGTATTGCAACCCCTCAAGAGGACAATCTTATCGTTGATCTCGGCGGTGCATGTCCCCAATCCCATTCTGCCATTGTTCGTCCCAAACAGCCTCCTCCACGCCATTGCATTAATCGCCCACGACAAAGACTCTCGCTGCATCTCAGTAGGACTATTCAGACTTTCTCCGACAAGTCCCTCTTTCAGTCGTGTAAACCAATTTCTGGGTCTGAATATGATCTCTTCTAACGTATATCCACAAAGTTGAAGGTGCCGATTCCGCTTCATGAAGATATAGAGCCCAAAGCCATGCGTGTAAATACCAGCAACACCGCTCTGCCACAATTTGGGATCAAGAAGCCAGGCATAAGACTCCGGGGCCCTTTCGCCGCCTTTGGAGGTCGTGTCTGCTACTATAGTTCTCCAAAACGCGTCTCTGGTTGCTTCGAGATCTCCGTAGGTACTCTGAGAAGAGGTCGAGCTGAGTGGGTAGCGAGTGTCAACCTCAGCTGCGTTACATGCATTCAATGATATGATGATGTCCAAAATGATACCCTTGGTAGTGAGACTGGCACACGCTGGAGAGAAGATTGGTATCGATTGGCCCAAACCTGCGTCTGCTTGGTATGCACCGCCAAGTTGAGCCGTTGGAACAGGAGTGCATGTCCAGCACACAGCCCAAGAAGGAATATCGTGATTGCAAATCGTACCAACTGGAGTTGTTCCCTGGCCTTTGGTGACACCATTCAAGATCGCCAGTAAGAAGGGTGCCATAGACTGATTTCGTAAGAATGTGGGTAGTTTGTCGACTGTCCAGTTCATTGGTATGTGGCCTCCAGGGCCCGAAACTAGACGAAGAATGTTGAGGTCGCCCTTTGCCATCAGCTCCGACGCAAAGTTGGCAAAGATTGCTGCCTTTGATAATTTATAATCAGGCTTGATATGGACTCTGTCCGCGATGGCTTTTATTCCCAAGATGCGGTAGACTCTATCCTTCTCTTCCGTCACAAGTGAATCTCGCGCAAGATTCAGTGCCCGCACAAGCTCTTGCCAATCTGTCGATGCAGCTTTAACCTTTTGATGTTCTTGGATTTGCATCATGGTCTGCTGAACTTTCCACATCCTCTCTGGAGCCCAATCCCTCTCCTTGATCAGCCTATCACGCGCAAATTCAAACGACCATGTCGTCAAAATCAGCGGCCGAACGCTTTCCAGAATGGCGTGACCGAATCTTGACTCATCCCCGGCAATAAGATTGACAGCTTGATGGACATCATTCCAAGAAATGCATTTATCACCGCAGATAACAGGAGTGTTGGGGTTTCCCATGGCTACTTCTTGAACTACCCACATTCGCCGCCAATACGGTCTTGTGAAGAAATAGAACAAAGCTTTGTACACTTCTTTCTTCATGGGACTTTCATAAGTCGGCCACATGATGATAATTGGACGCAAGTCAATGGAGAAGCTTTCGATATAGAAATCTTCCATCGGGCTAGGTCGCTTCGACTCGCGCGCAAGCCAATAAAGGGCGGATAGAGCCAGTTGACTGTCTGAGTCTGCCGGCCCTAGCCATATGGCGACCTGCCAAGCGGACTGGTATATATCGCGCATTCTCGCAACCTGCTGACCGCGCTCATCGTTGTCATTTTGGTTGATGCAGATAGCGTCGACCCAGAGTCTGAAGCCCTGTTGTATTCTATAGCTTTGGCTGAGCTGCACAAGGGCGTGATATAAGTTGGGAGTTACTTCGAAGGGACAACCGTTGACTGTGATAGAGTAAGGTGTTTCTCCTTCTGAGAGTTTTGGATGACCCCAGACATAAGATAATGCGATGAAATCGCCCCATTCGTGTCGCCAGGGTAAATTTATTTCATCCGGAAAGGGTTGCTCTGTCGAGTCTCCTTCGTCGTTGTGTGGATCGTGACCATTCTTGAAGAGCGCATCAGTGTCGTGGCCCTCAGAAAGCTCTGGCCATGTTCCGCCATTTCCTTGGAACTGTTGATTGAAGGTTTCATTTGATGCGGTTGGCAGGCAGACATGCTTGAGTGAGCATGCTATGGAGGAGCGCTTAACTTTGCTGGCTGCAGCTTCAACGCCGTCAACTGTCTCGATCTTAAGAAGGCGAATCTCATCACCGATCAACGGCTGGTACTGCAGCAAGGGTCCCATCAACGGAGATGGTAAATAAGTAAGGTAGTATCATGAAATCGAGGGATCTCCCCTGTCTGTTTCGAATCGTTGGGCCGCGACATGCTCGGCGCTTAGTATGGAGTCATGTCAGCGAATCGGAGCCTTTCTTATCCCTGTCATATCATGGCACAACTCGCGTATCTCGTTCACCCATACAGTATTGGCAATACTGTCAAATTCTGAGACGGAACTCAAGTATACCAAAATCCATTTCTGTTTCTAGAACTGTGCTCCTGCCACTTTAAGCTGAGTTGGTACTGAGGTTGGACTGAAGGACCTGGAGTTCAGGCTGTGCCGGGCTGAGCTTGGGCCAAGGTGTCTTGTCTGACTAGGCCCGACTAGGCCCGGTTAGACTTTCCTACACCAAGGAATCTGACCCGCGTGAACTCATATCCTGAGAGACCTCTGTATTCGACGCCGTCACTACTTAGACTGCTTAGACTGCTTAGACTGCTTAGACTGCTTCCTTGGTTTTTTATTTATTTTGTATATGCAGCAGCCTCCTGTCTATGGGATCGATAGATTAAATACAAGTATAAGAGACCCACCTTCGCCGCTCCCTTAGATAGAATCAACCAGCGCAATGTATTCCCTTCTGATCATATCTTCTGTTGTACAGCTCTCAGGTGAGACGGAGCATTCTCTTTCTGGCCCTTTGGTAATCAAGAGGGCGTGGCTTGCACTCCGCGCAGGAGTGATCGAAGTCCGCACGGATGGCCTCATCCATATTATCAGGGTAGAAGCAGCGGATGTGCTGCCAGGTGTCGCACCTCTCGCAGTAAATGGTATCGCCATCATCCTCGCTGACGTTACAGATACATTTGATGGTGTAGGGCTCCTCCTCCGAACCTCCCCCGACCTCCTGTGTGATAGGGTCCTCCTGTAGACTGTGGTGGTTGCCAGCAGCAGAGTCTGCCGTCAGCTCGTTACCGCCTCCTTCGGCGTCGAAGTCTCCCCTTACAATATCCAAAAGTTTCTGCAGGGGTTCGTTGACTATTCCATCTTTTGTCGAAATGTTGACTTCCCCGTTGAAACCTTTGGCCTCTGTTGAACCTCTGCTTTCAGTGCTCATTGATTCTGCCTCAGAGCTAGCGCCGGACGCGTCCTCGCCTGGGTTAGAAGGGAGAGCTGATAGAGAGGTTTCTTCAAGATGGCCTGCCAGATGGCGCGTAATGGCCAATTTCCCTTGCTCTGTGATTTCAAAACACAATGGACATGTAATGGACTTCCAGTCTGGTTCATAGTGTTCCAGAGCAAGATGTGAGATCCAATCATTGCGGTTGCGAAAGCTGGATATATCGCATTCGGTCTCAAGACACAGGTAGGGCTGGAGGTCCAAGTACAGATGATGCCTATGATACCAGTGTCAGTGCTAACAAAGTCGAACAAGGGGACCATAGGAAAGGCCACCCACTTCCAAGATGAGTTGGTTGTTATTCGGACAGTCCTTCCACAAGCGACACAGGGAAAAGACTTCCCTTGCTTCGCCTCATCTGAGAGTCTAGGAATGCGCGTCTTTTGACCATCAGAGCCACTGTAGGTCATGACTGTCTCAGCATATGAGCTCATCGCTGGTAACGATGTCCCTAAGCCCGAGTCATGAAATCTTGAGCTAGCTACTGTTTTATTATCTTCCTTGATCTCCGGCTGCTGTTGCTCAGCAAGCTCTCTTTGAATTCGCATTTCTTGGCAACTGCGATACCTTACCCAGTTCGCCTCTCCCAGGCGCAAGATGAGTGACTTATCTGCCCTAGGGAAACGCTGCTCGATTTTGTCACAGAACGCTTGTTGAGGTACCCAATCACTCGTCTCAAGCTGTTTTTGTTTCTGAGATGTGAAATCAGGCACAAAATTCCTAATTAGAGGATCCAGTTCCACTAAGCACTCAACATCGGTTCTTAAATCCTGGATAGTTTCACTCATATTATCCAGTTCAGAATCTAAGGAGCCATCACTCGAGCAGTCGGAGCTCGCATCACTACCATCATGTATGAGATAGGACGCTTCTGCATCCATGGCGATGAGAGGTAGAGATAGATCGTCTAGCGATTCCAGTGCGACTTTGACAACAAGAGGCCTGAGCCCTGCCAGGTCTGTCAGTGGTGGCTAATTTACAAGATATGCTCTAGGGACGACTATGGAAACGTTGAGAATGATTGGGAGACAAGTTGCAAATAAGATGGATCAGGTGACAACAGAAAACAATAACATACTGTTCAACAACGTATTCGCGATGCTTGATAAGATCTTGAGGGTAGACCGCCGAATGTTTCGTGACTTGGCCAAGATATCATCGAGATCACCCTCTCGAACGCCGTATCCATCTGACCATAGGACCATGAGGGAATAAGTTCGCTGGAGGCTCATTCGGACAGACTTTAGAACGTCAAGCTGCTTAGATACGTGGTGAAGGAGTTCCTTATAAAACCCGAGCGCGGCATCGCAGAGCCGGGCGGTGACACTCTTGTCCTCCAACCCATCGCTGTGGTGGGCGTCGGCCTGCCATTTCCGGATAGCCTCAGCAACACTACGAGGTTCCACGATAGGGGGGGTAGCGCGGTTATCTGGCTCAATCACTGCCTTTCGATTGTCCATTTCCTGAAGCTGCGAGGATACACCGAGACACGATGCCCAAGGCTGCCGAGTGATCAAGCTTTGACGTGACCAGGCCGTGAGATAATCAGTCAGCGGCTATAGTATAATCCGATTGGGCAATACCCCGCCTTCAGCTACACTGAGCCTCATGCTGACTGCGGTCGAAGGACATGGCTTTATTAGCAATCAGGCGTATCCCCCAACCATCATTAATTTTCCCTTGATTTCATCTCGCTCTGTAAAGATGGAACCGGTTTCCCTCGCCTTGGGCATCATCCCTATTGTCGGCGGATCCCTGAAGGCGTACAAATCCATCCACTCGAAGCTCAAAACCTTTCGTCATTATTCAAGAGAGGTCGACCGTGTACGAAAACATTTTGATCGTCAGAGGCAGTTCTTCCTCAATGAGGTTCATTTTGTGCTCCGACTGGCCCTTGACGATGAAGTCTTGGTCCAGGAAATGGTTGCAGATGGTGCACACTTAGAGTGGCACAGTCATAGGCTTGAAAGTGCCATAGTGGAAAGCTTTGGGGACAACTCCGGGGCACTAATGGGAATTGTCGAAGACATCAGGACGATCATAAATGATGTGCAAATGGCTCTAGAGTGTTTCAGCTGCCTAGAAGAAGTGCGACTAGAGGTAAGGTGATCCAATCCCCGTCACCGTGCGTTTGCTAACAAGAAGCGATCTCTCCAGGACGAGCGTCTCAAGGACACTGTGAAACGGGTGAGGGACCGTATGAAGATCGCTTTTGACAAATCCAAGTTCGACAAATGGACCAGTGATCTCCGGAACTCCAACAATGACCTCTGTCTCCTCCGTAAACAGGTGGATGAGCTCTGCAAACCCAGGGCTCGTACAAGTGTGGCCGGGCGCAGCTGCGATCCCAGACGACTAATGCACAAGTCCGGCCACTACAGAGACGCAAGGAAGGCCTCGCAAGCACTTCACGACGCCTTATGCACCGCCTGGTCGACTCCTGATGCTGCGTACTTTCGACACTCGGTCAGACTCTTCCTCGAGACCAAGGATGACGATGTAACCCAAATGGATCTGGCTATTTCATGTCTTGGAGAGGAAGCCAGCCCAGGACGACGGAAGCTTACATCGTCCAACGGGAAAACTTCATCTAGTCTGGTACTGGCGGACATGATGAGAGTTCACGTCAGGTCACAGGCCATGGATTGGATGGGCGCAGGATTACTCACGACGCTCCCTGATTCCGATTCCAACCACAACACAAAGCGAAAACGACGGCGAGTTGTAAGATTTGAAGATGATGATGCCACAAACTGCGGCGACGATATGGGCTTGCGCATATCTTCCAGGGAGGTCAACCTTGAGCAAGCAGTGACGCTGGACCTTCAAAGCACTCGACATTTCTGCTCAGAACTACTTTCCAATGGCGCCTATTGTCGGCAAAACCCCACCGCTATATGTGTTGGGTACCTAGACACATGCTCCCACGAGAAATTTCGACACTCGTTTTTCCAATGCTGCGAGGATGTGTGCAACCCAAACTTGTGCAAAGCTGATATTGCTTCTGGGGCACTGATGCGCATGGATGATATGCTCGCACGACCCCGGAGTGACGAGCTATCCGTCCCCAGTCAACTTCAGCTAGCACTACGGATAGTGCTGGCCGTGTTGAAGTTCAACTCGACATCCTGGTTGGGCGAATGTTGGGGCCTGCAGGACCTGTACTTCTTCGAACAAGGCTCTGATCTGACTGCCTCGCTGCGGACACTGCACATCGGTATCGACTGGTCGAAACGATCTCCAGGGGAGCTGATGGAGGTGGACTCTGCTAGAGATTCAAGGTCATTTGAAGATGCAAAGCTGGTCCACGGGATACGCAATGCTACAATCTATAATCTCGGGGTGGCACTGTTGGCAATTGGGCGTTGGGCTCCTGTGGACTCGAACGACATCCTGCATGTTCGCCGGATGGCGTCTCAAACCTGTCCGCTTGGTTCCAAGTATCATGAAATGACACAGAAGGTTCTTGAGTGTGACTTTGGCTGTGGCAAAGATCTGAGCAGGCCTCAGTTACAACAGGCTATATATGATGGAATTGTGCTTGAGCTAGAGTCTATGATATCTAGTCTTAGCTTGGAGTAGGAACTCATATTATGCCATTTCTCTATTATCTGCCATCAGTCTGTCAAACTTTGAAACAGTTTGTGGGATCTTTGTATTGAGTGGGTGAGATAAGAAAGGTTGTCTACTCTCACCACCTGCAATGGAAAAGCAGGTCTTTTGTTTCGGGGGTGCCGAGATACTCGCAGGCTATTGAGTGTGCTCTAAACAAACAACACGGGGCGGGCCGGTTTACCAGACCACGATTTGATATGCCAAGGTGTGCGAGGAGTGAGGGATGGTTTCAGCTACCTGATAAGTATAAATAAGACGATTAATTAGAAGGGAATGACACAGCAGTTGATAGGTATAGGACATGGAATGATGAAGCAGAAGCGGCCACGGCAATGGCCGTCGCAATCCTTGCCTCCTCTAAGACTGAGATCCGGTTCAGCTCGCTCAATATTGTCTTGAGGCTTCTGAGGATCTATGGACGTCATGTTAGTTATTTGATCTATTCCACTGTGCTGCATGCATACCCATAGGCTGATGCGCTCTTGGCTGAACCATTTCCATGGACTCGGAGGTGTATCCCTGCGGGCTGAGCAGTTGGTTGGGGTGCTGAGACTGGAGACATATTGTCTATAGATGGAATAATGATATAAATGGTATCAAATGACAAGTGGAAATAAAGGAATACCAAGACTCCTGTTATGACAGAAAGAAGAATGACCCAGCGCCTTGGCTTCGGGTCCATGTCCCATTTTTACCAGCTGGCTGGGCCCATCGCTTATCTGCCCGAAAACTTGGAAGTGAGATTCATGGCATCACCATATGACCGCTATCGTGAACTAGCTTAACCTCATAAAATGCTCTCAGTGAGAAACTAAACTTATCTAACCTAACTAACCGACCTTGCAGGGCACTAAAAGAGCCTGAGGAGCCCTGACCTTTATCTGCATCGTCACCCAATCCTGCATCCTCTTAACCTGTGAAATAGCATACAGAACCGCCTGAAAGAACTCTTCATCCCAAATCGCCTGACTAACAGGGTTCAAAGCCTCCAGACCAACGCGCAGATGAGCCAAATACACCTGCAGACTTCGCAGCGCTTCCAATACTTGCAATTGACTTGGTGAGCCATCGCTCTTCGGGAATAATGAGTCGCGCAGTGTATGAGCGGCATGTCTACCACGGGCTTTATTCTCACCGAATCTATCAACGTGTGGTTTGAGGCGTTTGGTTGTGTCTTTGGTGATTTGGATGAGGATACGCACGCCGGAATGAGCTTCTGAGTCGGCTACTAGATGATCTAATAGCTGTTCTGTGATGTCACGCAGAAGAAGAATTGATTCGTAGGTTTCGCCTAGCCAAGTTTCTAATTGACGCTCACGATTGCTGAGATCGCTTTCAGTGATATTTGAAGTCATGGCATCGTTCTTTGATGCTTTTGATAAGGCTTCGGATTGCCGTTCCTTTGCGGTTGGACGATCAGCTGGAACCTTTTGGATAGATATAGCACCAGATTTGAAGGTGGGCTGCTTGGATATGGGATCCCATTCGGCTACAAAACTGTCAGCTATAACGGTGGTGTACTGCTGGATAACATACTGATTGTGAGCTCATTTGCGGCCCTTGCTCTTCCATCTTTCGTGTCCCAGTACCCGAAATGGAACGGTATGAAAGCTTGTCCTTGAGAAATCTTGCCAACCTTGACCTGCATCTCAACCTCACCCCGCCTGGACTTGATTACGACCATGTCTCCAGTCTTCACATCATGAATCTCAGCATCTTTCTCGGATATACGAATCTCAGGTTCAGGGCACGCCTTCTGCAGCGCGGTTCTTCCCGTCTTGGTCCTAGTGTGGAAGTGGTATACATTCCGTCCTGTCGAAAGCCTCAAAGGGTACTCATCATCCGGATCTTCATATGGAGGGACGTAGTCGCACGTCTTGAGAATTGCACGGCCTGCTGGTCTGAGTTCTTTGTAGTATTCCTCAGAGTATGGAACGCCAGTTTGTAAATCATGACCATAGCTTTCGCAGTAGTCAATGTCAGTAAAGAAGACACCGTCGTCAAAAAGTCGCTCTTTGCCAACGGGATACTGGTCGTTGCAGGGCCACTGGATACCAGAGCCACCTGTGAGCTTTGCATAAGACATGCCAGTGTAATCGCAAGGTCTGCCTGCAGACAGACGCTTCCACGCCTCAAAGACTTCCTCTGGTTCCGTCCACGGAGTGAGAGGCCCGTCTTCTTTGTTCTTGAAGCCCATGCGACGACTGTAGTCAAGAAATATCTCGAGATCTGGCTTTGCTTCTCCCGGCGGTTCAACAGCTTTGTGAGATAAATGCACCGTTCTATCAACGTTTGTGAAGCATCCTGTCTTCTCACCCCACTGGGCAGCTGGAAGAACAACATCCGCGATAGAAGCCGTCTCTGTCATGTAGATATCCTGGCAGATAACGAATAGCTCTGGTTGAGTAAAGATGTCCCGGACTTTGGGAAGGTTGGGCAAACTGACGAGGGGATTCGTCCCAGAGACCCATATCATTCGAATAGAGCCCTTCTCCATGAATGTCAACATATTATGGACATGAGTCGGTTCATTCCAGTGCGGAACTTGGATGTTGTTGATATTCCACAAGTCTGCAAGTTCTTGCATATGTTTGGCGTTCTGATGGTTTCGGAACCCAGGGAACTCGCCGTCGCAACCAGTCTCGCGGTTATTCTGAGCCGTTGGTTGACCATTCATCTGAAAGATACCACTTCCTGCCTTACCAATAAGACCGCGAAGGAGATGTATGTTGTTGATCTGACAGGCACTTGCTGTAGCCTGATTCGACTGATATACTCCTTGAAGAGCTGATGAGAGGAGACTTGGCGTTTGGCCGAGGATACTAGCGGCTTCTTCAATCTTGCTTGCTGGGACGCCGGTGATTTCTGCAACTCTCTCGGGATTGTAGCCTTCAACTGTGCTTTTGAGATCTTCAAGACCCACGACATGCTTGGAGACATAGGATTCGTTGATCCAGCCGTTCTTGAACATGAGATGCTGAATGCCGTTCAGCAGCGCGAGATTAGTTCCAATCTTTGGGGCCAGGTGAAGCGTGGCTTTAGAAGCACTCTCACTGTATCTCGGATCCACGACGATCAGCTCCGGCGGAGTAGGGCCCGCCAGTCGATCAAGAACTCTTGACCAAAGCACAGTTTGGGTGGCTGCCATATTATGCCCCACCATGAGGAGACAATCCGTGTAGTCGATGTCAGTGTAAGATCCCGGTTGTCCATCGGACCCAAATGACTCTCTCATTGAAGCTGCCGCAGTTGCAGTACATAGCCTAGTATTTCCGTCCCTAGAGCCCATCAGCATCTCGCCTCTTCCAAGCTGTAGCAAAGTACTTACATATGAAGCGTGTTTAATCCAGCCTTACCAATCAGAGCAAGCACGTAATACTCTTCGAGAAATAGCTGGCCACTGGTGTAGAAAGCGATGCTATGCGCTGTGAGTTTCTCAACGAGCTGTTTTGACTTTTTGACAATGAGGTCCATGGCCTCATCCCACGTTGCACGCTCAAGCTTGCCGTTTCGGCGGATCAGGGGATGAGTGAGCCGCTCTTTGCTGTTAATTGCCTTCCAACTAGGCACCTCAAGTTAGCTACTTAACATCCAAGCCGTTACGTGCAACTTACCCATTTAGTCCTTTGGGACCCAGTCTTCCCTTGTTGACGCGGTCTGTAGCACGTCCCCGAACACCGACGACCTTGCCATCTTTGACGCCAATATCGAGTCCACAGCCATTGCTAAGTATTTGGTATCAGTAATGGCGGCCATTACTGTCACGACTCGCGAACCTACCTGCACAGAACGCACGCACTCTGCACCCATTTCTCAGGCTCCTCATCACAAGCATGATCAACCCTCGTAGGCCACTGATGAACATAAGGTGTCCTCGGCCCCCAAATATCATCAATTGAGTCTCGGGAGCATAGCGCGGGGGCGTCTTCACACGGATGCATCTTGACGCCAAACTAAAAGCTGCTCGCCCAAGACTTGCCAAGTTGTTACAGGTAGATGAAACTCTAGATAAATCGGCGAAAATTTCTGGGCGGTCGCAAGCTCCCCCGGAAATTCATAATGCGACGCAAATGACTGGGCCTTACCGACAAAGTGGTACCGAGGATAATTCGTCAAGATCGCATCGACGATGGTCATGGTGACCGGATGATGCTAGCCTGACGTTGTAAGTGACGTAAATGACCGTTTCCGTGATAAGTAGCAAATCCACTGACGAGTCAAATGTCAAAGAGTAATTAGCGTACATACTTAGTTTGGCTATCATGATCCGCATCGAGACAATGCATCTCCGGCGCGCAGAAATCATGAATATCCAGCGCTGCCGACCGGGCTGGGTAGTTGAAGACGGAAGACACCACAAAAATGACTACAACATACTTATCCGCACGCTCAAAATTGGAGTCGACGGCCAAAGAAGTTCAGAAAAACCGAAGAACAAAAGATTATTATGAAGTCGTGCCAATTGACGAAGCTGTCGGTCGCGTCTCGGCATGCGATCACTTCAGTCCCATCTCAACACCAGAGTTCGACACATCTGCTATGGATGGCTACGCTATTTGCTCAGAGAGTACAAGATTGGCTTCTGCAGAGCGCCCGGTTTTCTTTTGCGTCAAAGGTACAATCGCTGCTGGCGATGACTCTCTCAATCTCCCATCAAAGTATACGCTCGATGGACCCGAGCCTTGTTTCGAGATCATGACCGGGGGGCGATTCCCAGAAGGTGTACTTGGGGAAGTGTTCGACGCGTGTGCCAAGGTCGAAGATACCGTCAGGATTGCGACCAAAGACCCAGGGATCGGGGCCTGTATTGCAATTAGCAGGCCGATACCAAGATACGCCAATCGTCGGTTCTCTGGCGAAGATATCCAGAAGGGAGATCTAGTGATGAAGAGGGGAATCACTATCCAGACGTCACACATCATGCCCCTCGCTTCCGTTGGTATTGACACAGTCCGGGTGCTGAAGAAGGCGCGAGTATGTATCTGGTCAACCGGCAATGAGTTGACCTCTGGAAACTCTCATATCAGGGACGTCAATGGAGTATATCTGACGGCAGCGTCGAAAGAAGCCGGGGCCGATGCAGTCTTTGGCGGCTCAATTAAAGATGAAGTGGACACTCTTGTTCAGACCATAAAAGACCGATTGGAATCATCGGTGGTGGATATCTTGATCACAAGTGGAGGTGTATCCGTTGGAAAGTTCGATCACGTCCGTCAGGCACTGGAAACCCTTGATGCAACCATCGTCTTTCACGGTGTAGCCGTTCGTCCAGGTCATCCGGTTCTCTTCGCACTATTACCATCTGTCTGGGGTGAGGTCGCATTCTTTGGACTACCAGGAAACCCCGGTGTAGCAGCAGCCTGCTTCAAATTCTTGACCGTCCCGTATATGTGCTATCTTCTGGGTCAAGAGCCGGAGAAGCCTGTACTGGCGCGATTGGAGGACCTCCAACTAGGTAGTTCATCAAGGAAGAGCATTGTGGATGCGCCCAACAGAGGACTTAACTGTGACAGGTTCAGACCTGGAGTTCTGCAAATGACAGGTGACGAGGGACTAACCGTTCACGAAGCTGCTGGGGTACTTGGTCCAGCTAAGATGGCACCCTTCGTACAGGCAAACTGTTGGATTCACATCATGGCAAACGAGGTCATGGAGGCGGGACAGATGGTATATTGCTATCCCATGAGTGACTCTGTGATATAGTCATCTTACAACACCTCCAAAGGTTCTTCCATGAAATTGTTCGTCGGCTCATCTCTCAGTGATTTCAGCGCACCCTCCCATTCCGACTTGATGTTTACATTTCGTAGTAATGCTTCCGAGTCTTCAGGAAGATACGTGTAACCGCCAAGCTCCCGAACGGCCTTGCTGGGACTGAGTTTTCCAGCTTTGCAGTTCTCCCTTAGATGACTGATAGCCTCTGGGCTCCAGATTCCTAAGAGAGGCTCACAGAAACCTTCTTTGTTGCGGAAGCATGTAACAGGGAGTTTGTAACGTGTTTGTAGCTCCTGAAGGGCATCTGCCGTAATGGAAGGGTAGTCACAGGCCACCACTAGCCAAGTCGCTTCGGGATCTGATTCATAGGCAGCAAGTAGTCCAGCTGCTGGCCCCTTCGACTCATCCCCTTGACTTGATTCCAGGTCTAGAATAATTTCGATGCTATTCTCTCCTGGAGTGGCTTCGTACGAAACCTTGCTGGCATTCTGCAGTAGATCATCCATCTCAGAATCCTGAGCCAGAGAAATGTAGACGGTCTCTGCTTCGGGGCATGCTTTTCGAAGGACCTCGATTTGGTGTTGATATAACGGGCAGCCATCAGGCATCGGAAGAAGATGCTTCGGGGATCCCATTCTAGTGGACTTTCCACCGGCTAAGATAAGTGGCTTCATAGCTGTAGTTTTCATGTTCAGTTAAAGATTTGCTTTAAAAATTGACGGAATACTTCAATTCAGTCGGAGCCGGGAATGTAGATATACGCAAATGATAACCGAGGGCCGATCTCTCCTCATGGGAAGCTCATAATGACGTGATCATGAGCTGAAGAAGTCACCAAACGCCGACAAAATCAAATCAAGGATTGGCTTAATTTAGATAAATATTACACAATCTCTTATAATGTCAAATAGATTTCTTACTGTTATTGCAGGGTATTGGAGTTTTTAGGTATGAAATGTGTCACCGACCAGGCATTACCATTGCGCCTCATTTTGACAAATTCACTAATTAGCGTAGACGGGAGATCCATCTGGACAAGTTGTATTTTCTGATAAGTCAATAAACAACTCTCCTAAATATGATCACCTACCGTCACGATTTATGGCATGGCCCAATCTTGATTTCAAGTTCCCCATAATCATGTTGCAGCCAACGCTTGGTTTCTATCCACACATCGCACCTAGGCAATATACTGCCAAGAGGCGAAAGAACTCTTACGAGTCTAGGCAGACTTGGACTATATATAGAACCCTTTTCACCCCCATAACGTTTCAACAAAATTTCGCGGACAAATAGTCCTCTATCACGGTGATTCATCCGCTTGATCTGCTTCACTATCGCAGAATTGTCCCCATCAAATCCCCGTTGTATCTCAATTGCGGTAGGCTGGTTGTCAGGTTGCTCTCTTTCGCTTATAGCGTAAACTCGCCCTTCACCGAGTAGAACTGCCCAAAACTCTTGACAGTCCAGCCTCGCTTGTTCAAAGCAAGTTGGCATACGACAATCATAGAGTGCCCATTGTAGTCCGGTCACAAGAACAAGTGAGACGACGTGTTGAGGGTCAATTTGTAGCTCAAAATCGATGACCCATGTAAGTGTCCCGTCTTCGTGGGACGCAGATTCCTGGTGACATTCAAACGAAGGTATATATTCTTTGGTGTTCCGGCCATTGACCGATTTGAGAACCTTCAAGACGTCTTCATGCCAGTTGATCCTGAATACAGGCTTTTGATGATGACCTATTTTGCCAGTTTCCTGGACCGAAATAGTTTTTCTGATAGAGATAGTTTTTCGCTCTAACTCTCTCAGCGCCTCTTTCTCTGCCCACCGAGAATTGTCGTCGTAATCGTCGTAATCGTCATAGTAGTCATCTTCGTTAAGCAAGGGCTTGCTCGCCGGCAACTTAATTAGTTCGTAGGGCTTGAATCGAAAGTGAGAAATATTCCGGCTAGAGCTCGTCAAAAGGATCCCCAGAGAATTGTTTTCATTATCAGGGTCCTTTACACCCAGGTCCAATATGCAATCCACACCGTGCCCAGTGCCTGCCGGGTAATCTTCCTGTTTGAGGACTCGTCCATTCATCTTGACATTTTTGCTGGTAACTTCCATACCAGATTCGAGACCGTTCACCTCGACTTCAATATTCAGCCAGTGAGCGAACTCGGCGGGTGAATTTGCAAAGCATCCTCGGAGTACACCGATACCGTACGACGCGGAGTCTTGTTTCCAAGCAAAGAGGCTGGGATCGTCATAGTTCTTTGCAATTTCTTCCTGGAGCCGAAAAAAAGACTTTGAACCTTCTCCGTAGAGAAGAGGCATGTTGACATCGAAAATGCCCAGAAGACAATAGGCGATATCTTCAACCCGGGTCGTTTCTCTCCGCGCCGCCCAAGACATTCTTTGCGCAACCGGGATGGTAGCGATATCGCTCTTGTATTCCAGTACTGGACTCGGTATGCCTGTTAGCTTTTCCAGGATCTTGATGAATCGCAAGTCTGATCCTGGAGTCCTTGACCCGATGCGATTCCAATTTTGGTCCAGAAACATAACTTGGCTGGGAGCAATCAGCTCTTGAAGAGTCCAGCCTCTCGTAAACCATCGGCAAGCCCTCAGTCCATCTCGGAGTTTTAAAAAAGCTGCATCCGCCCATTGCCGGCCCTGATCTGACTTAGGAATCGCTGTATCAACCGGCGAGCACGGGAACACCAAATCGGAGAGGTAAACGTAGCACACTAAAGACTGCTGATACCACGCAAACATGGAGTTGATAGCCTCGCTAAGCTCAGCGCTACTTCTTTTATCGATGCAACAGGTATCAATCCAGGTGTGAGAAATTTTGACTTGACGGGATGCTTCGCAGGTCATTTGTATCTTTTTCCAGCCTGTCTTGCTTCGTGCGTGAGGGAGGCTCTCCATGTCTTGGAAGAGAACTTCGTCTTCTTCCCACGTGTGAGACAGAATCGAGTACGGGCATGGCGGGTTAACGAAGTTCTCTAGTTTATAGGTCTCGGTATTAATGAGCCACATGATAATTAGGTTGTTGAGAAAATAGAAGGATATTGCCTTAATAAAGAGATAGGCATAAGCCTGAGACAGTCACCTAGTAACACCAGTGGGAGTTGGAAAATATTTTTTAAAAAAAAAAAAAAATATTTAGGCGCAGGTTGTTGTAGAAATAAGATTAGAGCTCTTTATTATAGAAGAAGATTTGGGCTGGGGTTTTAGTACTATCATTACTCTTTCAGCTGCTCCACCCTCGTAGACCTTTTAGCCGCCTTCCGCAGAGATCCCGGCCAATAAGTGTCCACCAGGAAGCGCTCACTCCACAATGGATGCATGAGCGCGTGAGAAGGCATGCAATAAGTGTTTCTGATATTAAATTAGAGAGCGATAATAGGGGACTA
>JAAOAL010000079.1:0-45684 GCA_013186775.1 Fusarium dlaminii | reverse complement strand
ATTTTATTATTTTTCCTTTTAGCTTTTAATATTATTATTATAAATAGGCTAAAAAGCTTATCTTAAGTAATTATATAAGTAGCTAATATACTGCCTAACTTGGGTTTATAAGAGTGCTATTTTAAGTTAATAGACCTGACAGCTGATGCTTACATCACGCGACTTACACGTATCTCAGCTTGTTCCGTCTGACTACGGCGGGTCATGGGATGTTCTCGTCTTGAGGTGCGGCTGAGAAATGTTGGCAGGAAACATCGAATCGGAGGCCAGCCTTGACTGCACTAAGGCAGCCAAAGTCGCACTTTCACGCCCCATGAAATATAGTACATGTACAATACACATTCACAGGCGCAAGCGAAACGCGCGGTGGGATTTTTGGCTCGCCTCAGGCAGCCAAGCCTCTCAGGCTGACTGCGAGGCAAAATGAAGAACTTCTGCACCTGAGCAAAATCTTCACTCATCGCCCACCAAGCCAGAACTTCATCTTTAAGCTACTCATACTGTTTTCTATGTCGTTCATCTGCATGCGATTCCCAGAACACCGGCAATCTCGTTCATATAATTCTGTGCACCTGCCATGGACAAAGCGCAATTCTCTGCATCGCCGACAGGCTCACGGAGTGTTGGGGTTTGGACAAACATAAGCAGCCCCGAAATACCAAACGGGTATGGAGAAGTGCTGGGGACGCATGACGTGAGTCCGCTGAGTACACCTGGTTACATAGACAGGCTGTACGATCTGGCTGCCCAGGCGAATCGTCCCGTGATACTGTACGTCGAGGTCAACTTTCTCCCTCTTGTTGCAGCATTAGGAGGTATCTAACGAACGCTCTCCGTCTTGTAGCAATATTGTCTTGCGCACCCATGAATATGACCACGACTTTGAAACCCAGCTGCTGGGCTGCTTCCCCAACTTTCCCATCCACCTGTTGGCGGATATTTACGAGTCAAGCACATGGGGACGAGGCACGGTTATTCTCCCGAACACCACCGACGCGAGATGTGAGTACTTGAGTGGCTACAAGGTCGTTTCAACTGGATCACGTATTCAAGCTGACGGATGTGTCTATCGTCATTCTAGCCGTAGCCTTTCTTGCCAATTATCCACAAGTTCAAGGAGCAAGCCGCAGCCAGAGTGGGCCCAAGGACGAGATCACTCCCGCACAGGTTAACTTCCTTCCCATTCTCTGCTGGTGTTCATCTGTACAGCGACCAGTAGCAGGGAGCCAAAAGAATACTCAAAGGATTGCTATTGTCGTGACGATCAGCTTCCATGCATGCGTACCAGAGAAGATGGGCGAGTTCTGGTCCATCGAGCGACGACAAGATCGTCTCGCCAAGTTTGAGCAATGGGCGTTCCTTGATCTTGCTGCTACCTTCTCAGGGTGGCCAGCCATCTGGACCAATGCGCGGCGCGAACTCGCCCAGCGGCATGCTTCTATGTACTCGAGCGCCAATGCCGTCGCTGATCTTGGCACGACACGCATCATACATCAAGACATGGCTAACATCATCGCCCTCCGCGAAGACCTGCGTCTGTTCATTGCAGCCTATGCAAAGTACAGCCAAATCCTGCGGAGAATGTTCCCGAATAACAAGATGGCCCGCATCAACAAAATGCGAACCCTCACGGAGAGAAGCCGTGAAGAAGGGCAGCCCATGGACGAGGCCGAGTTGAAGGAGAGAACCGAGCTGGTCGAGCTGCTCGCCGAGCTGGAGAATCGGCTGCAGGATTATCAGCAAAATCTCGAACATCAGCTCGAGACTTCTGAGGTCATCCTCCGTCAACTGGAAAATCTCCTCAGTCTGGTAGGTTGCGTGGTTGCCATCCCTACATGAACAGGTCTCACTTGGTAACAGACGGCTGACCTCAATACTCACCTACAACAGGCTTTCAACACTCAAGCCATTGCTCAAGGCCAAGCAACCGCGATGCTAAACGTCCTGGCAACCATCTTCCTTCCTCTATCTTTCGTGGCAGTAGGTAAGCTCTACCCCGCTACGTCAGCAACTTTCTAATCAATCTCAGAGTGTCTTTGGTATGACAAAGTTTGAGATTTCCGCAGTGTGGTACCCGCCAGCGGCCACTATTGTCCTTTTCCTCGTTGGTGGAGCAATATTGCTCCTTCGATGGCTGGGTGTGGATATGAACATAATTCGACTGCCCACGAAGCCGGGGTCGGCACCAATATCGAAGCAACAAAATCCAACGTTTCGACTTCTAAATACCGGGCCTGAAGCAGATACTCCGGGTATATATGCTGAAACGCAAGAGCAGCGTAGCCTAGATCCCAAGGGGGTACGCAGCCAAGAATCAGTCAAGCCGGCCCTCGGTAACTTAGATGATGCATCCTCGCTGTCGTCGGGGGCTCGACAGCAGCCAGCGACTCTCGGCAAACGAAGACTTCCTCGAGCAGGCGAGAATCCAGAGGAAAATCACTCTGATGACGTTAAGGAGCCTGGCAAGCCAGATGATAATGCCCATTATACACGATCGTTACAACCGGAGCCCCCTAGCGAAAAGCAAATTAAGTCCCACATGGAATATACCCGGGACTCTCCTACTACTAGTAATCCAGACATGATGGACAACGCAACCTCTAAGACGCTTTCGTACTACCCGCTCGCCCCCAAAGCCACCGGACCCAAGCGCCGCTTGACAAAAAGCCAAACTGAGCTCCTTGAAGGAGAGTTCCAGAAAACCCCGAGGCCAAGTTATCAAAAGAGAAATGAAATCGCGGATCTTCTGCAGGTTGTGAAGCCGAGAATAAACGTGAGTCTCTAGCTATTAAGAGCTGCCCGTCTTGTATCGAACGCTAACTCTCGCAAAGAACTGGTTCCAGAACAGGAGAGTCAAGGAGAAACAAATTCAGAGGACAAGGATGCTGGAGGCACAGCCGGTTGTAGAACAGTCTAACTTAGGGATACTACACGGTGGACAAATGGCCCACGGCCCTGAAGCTCCAAACATTTCCATGTTTGGGAGTATACCCTCTGAGTTCCTCACTCCGCAAGACTATAGGGTTACCGGTGGCGGCGTTCCACATTTGACAGCAAATGTCGACGGCCCCCTGATGCAACAGCCACTTCCCGAGCCACCATCTTGTCAGCCAGCCAATCAATTAGCTGGTGCTGGCATAGTACCAGCAGTAGTTAGGAATGTGTAAGTCCGGGACAGAAGACAAAGGTGTTGGATTAGGGCGGCGGGAAGAAATGCGGCTTGGGAAGAGCAGAGAACGTTGGAAAGGAGAAATTTTCCTCTTCTTATTGCCTCGTACCTCAGTCAAATCCTTTTTCACTGGAAAACCGCCAGGTCCCTGCACAGTTTTTGATGAAAAGTGCGTGATAAACATTTATTCCGTCGCTGCAACTTGTTCAGCTGCTACAACCTGAGCGTCTCCATGTAAACTAAGAATTCCTTAAACCGTTTTATATAGACTTCGTTCCATCACCGAATCAGACCAGGAAGTGGATGTGGTAGTGCTAGGCCTACCGTAAAGGCTTGGTAAAATGGAACGGGGCTGTATATACTTAAGATTTATTAGATTTGCTTAGTAAAAAAGGTATCTATAACCCCGTTTTATTTTACTGAGTCTTTACGGTATATCTATAATGAATGCCTATCAGCGATAGTCTTCCTGGGCATATCTATTATCGTGTATTCGCCCCATATAAGGAAAAGTCAGTGCAGAGTAAAGCTCTTACTAACTAAGTAAGTTTTGATGTGATTAGAGGGTGTAATGCAGGGCGTGTAATGGGAGGGCGCATGCTGAGTGGATGTGGAACCTACAGAGCCAAACTTCTAACAAATCACTATTTACTAGAGCATGTAGTGGCGCCCTGCACATCTGTGGTATATCTTGACTAACTTGAAGGCCTTGTGCACCGTTAAATCATTCGTGATGACTCCCCAAGACCTGACGCGGATGGAGGTTTCTCGCCATGCACACACCAACGATGCCTGGATCATCATCAACGGAGACGTCTGGGACGTCACCGGCTTTGCTGAAATGCATCCCGGAGGCGAAGATATCATCGAGGAGCACCACGGAAAAGATGGTTCCGAAGTCTACAACTCCGTCCACGGCCCAAAGCTGGCAATGAGCTATTTTGGAGCCACGAAACTGATGGGAAGAGTCCCAGAACTGGCACCAGCCCAAAATCAGCAGTCTTTGGAAAATCCTAAGCTCATCAAAAGTCCTCCGCCACTTGACTCCGTCATCAACCTGCAAGACTTTGAAGATGCTGCAAAATCTTGCCTCAACGAAAGATCCTGGGTATACGTTTCCGGTGCTTCCAACGACTGCTACACAGCGTCCAAGAACGCCGAGATATACCAGTCAGTCTTTCTACGGCCTCGAGTCTGTAGACCTATCAGTCAGGTCGACACGAGCACAACAATACTGGGCCACCGCTTTGACGTCCCCATTTTCAACGCTCCTGCGTCCTTGGCTATGCTGACGCACCCGCCGGCCGAGGTTGGATTGGCAAAAGGACTGTCGGCATCCGGAAGCACTATTATAATGCCGACCTTTGCATCATATTCTTTAGGCGAGGTCGTCGAGGCTCTGCCCCAGAACCATCCCTTCTTTTTCCAACTGTACATTCCCCGAGATCCTTCAGCATTAACCAAGCTCTTGGATGACATTCGTCATGCTTCGCCAAAGGCTGTTATGGTAACTGTGGATCTGCCGGTCTTTAGTAAACGAGAAGCCAACGAGCGTTACGAAATGAGAATGGCAAAAGAAAAGGGCGAGTCAAAGGACAAGAAACAGAACAGGCAATCTCGCGCTGCAAGCGCTGCAATCAACCCAGACGTCACGTGGACCCAGATCCAAGTAATCAAGGAAACTTTGGGAATACCCATCTTTGTCAAGGGGATACAGTGTGCTGAAGATGCTATGAAGGCCTTCGAAACCGGCTGTGAAGGAATTTACATATCGAATCACGGCGGGCGCGGCATCGACACATCGCAGCCAGCGCTTCTGACTCTGGCTGAGATCAACATCAAGTGTCCACAGATCTTATCCCAGATGAGTATTTTTATCGATGGTGGTATTCGTCGAGGAACAGATGTCTTCAAAGCCCTCTGTCTCGGTGCTCACGGAGTCTGTCTTGGCCGTCCTTTCTTCTATGCTCTAATGTATGGAGAAGATGGAGTGGGGCATCTGATGAATAGTGAGTAAGAGTAATAAAGTTATAGTTGATTGAGGCTAACCATTATATATCAGTTTTGCGAGATGAGCTGGAGAACGCCATGCAATTGTGTGGAATCCAACGCTTAAGTGAAGCTCATCCGGGATTACTAAATACTAAGGCCCTCGTGAACATGGTTGATACGGGCGAGCTGCTTAAGATGGGGAGCAAACTTTAAGCTGATTAAGTATAATTTGTTTACGCATTTCCGGTACAAGTAGTTGAAATTCCTTCACATAACGAGCAAGGCGCGTGATGTAAGCATCAGCTGTCAGGTCTATTATCTCAAAACATCACTCTCATAATTCATGTATGCCTGAAGTAAGCTAAGAGTATCATGGTATGAAACAACAGTCAGGCAAAGCCACTTGTCATGACGAAGAGAGAGAAAGCACAAGCATCAGATGCAACCAAAGCAAAATGCATGTAAAATTGCTGCCATGCCTCAAACCGCACTGAAGCACAGGATATACTCAAAACCAAAGAAACCCCTTTCAGTCTTGCAGAACTTTTCCCAGTGCACTCTCAAAAAAGGCAGTCTCGAATTCCAGGGCCTTGCGGAAGAGCCCATTGGCAACAGCAAATGTCTCAGTGTTGTTGTTGGCGCTCAGCACTCCCTGCAACTCAACTACTCACAGTCAGTTAGGTAACCACCGATGCGGGCCACTCGTATCTCACCGGACAACTTAGCTCCATATCTCCATTCAAGGTTCGGAGTAATCCACTCGTCGAAGAATTTTGTCCCTGGACAATGTCAGCTCATGTTTTTCCTGAAATGCAGCCCTTGTACGAACCTCTCACTGTGCTAGACGACTGATTTAGCTGATACGCAATCTCAGCCCATCCCTGAATGCGTTAGTACAAGTTTACGCCGCTGTTATAGGCTTCTCACGTAGATGCAGGGGAGTCTTGATACGCTCCAGAGGTACCAGCCGAGATTTGTATTGTCTCCCAACCAATCGACATATTCTCGTAGAACAGGCTCGAGTTTCGCGTTCTTGACGACGCTGCTGCTCACGTTGAGACGATCCGGACTTGTAAGGTCCTGGCGAAAGCTGGCCGCGTATTCGAGGTCCCCAGTCATATCCAGAACTGTTTCGTTTATGGCAGATGTCTGCTCAGCGGCAGATTCATCCGGATCCAAGGATTTCAAGAGATACGCCTTGTGAGGGACGGTCAAGGTGAGATAGTAATAATCTTGCTGCAACAGATTCAGCAAATGCAGGTCAACCGGAAACGTAAATACGGACTACGAAATAGTATTGCAGTGACTCTAGAGTCCCTTGGGAGGTTTGTGCTGCTTGGGCAGCGGTGAATGCATTGTTGAGAAACTTTGTCACGAGGTCACAGTTCTGTGTCCAGAGCTGGGCGACGAGAGTTCTTGCAGGCAAGTAAGTATTCTGAATAGCCAACTAAAGCAAATTAATGAGTATACTGACCCATCCTGGACTGTAGGGTTATGGCGAGGACACTTGGCAGGAGTAACGATCGGCTCAGGGGTGGCTGGGGCATGTGGCAGTGCTGCAGCCGAAATCGCCAGAGCGGGGAGGAGGAGAAGCATCCGAGACCAGCTGAGCGACATCGTGATCAAGATTATCCAATAGACAAAGATGAAATCACTCACTTCTTTCACGGGTAAGAAAACGCAAAGGAACCATAATGGCACTGGAAGGTCCTTATATAGGTAGGCAGGTAATAGGGAATCCCTCTTGGTTCTCGGAAATTACTGCTCCATTCGTGAGATTGATATGTCTCAAAAACCTGCAGGTGTGTTACACGGCATTTCAGCTCTAGATTAACATGTGCTCGGACCTTCATTTCTGTACCGCCCTCTTTTGTTTTCTCAATCCCAGAGTCAAGTGTCCTTTCAACGTCAATCTCCTTTGTCCAGCAATTTTCTCATTCTAGTCTTGAACGTAGCTAATTCTGCATGCAGTAGGCTCGAATGAAAGAGGTGGCGAATGATCATTAACGTCCGAACTTCTAGGCAAATGGTGAGGGGATTGAAGTGTCTGTGATTGTGAATGTAACATGTAGTTTAAATAATTCCTTATTGGGCAGGTCGATCTTCAAGTCATCAGTCAATACCAAGACTTTGCCGCCCTTGGCAGAGTCATGGCCCCCCCATTGCTGACGAATGAATTGACGTTCATCAGTTTATCGAAAGCAGCTGAACGATTCTTTCCTTTCAAGTGCAGAATCCACCCCCGTCTGCACAACTGAGCTGGGAGCCTTTGCAAAGCTGAAGCCAGTTCGATAAGAGGAGGTATCAAATCGGTCAGGTACTGGGTATAATGAGCCGATTGCATGACAATGACATCGTCGACCTTTAACGCTAGCGCCGTCGTACGAAGCAAAGCCGATACAAATTAACCCTCCTCGCCAACTACATTGATCATCGATTAGGGCTTAAGAATGATAAAGAACAGTGGATAATGGTTCGGAAAGATATAGAATATTTGCAACAACAGCTACAGGACCATGGTCAATCGCTCGAGCAAATGATTACAGTCGCCACATCTATGGTTCAACTCATGGATTCACGGCGGTCGATCCTAGAAGCAGTCAGTGTCAGGCGTTTAACCTATATCGCGCTGATATTCATCCCATTGGCTTGGGTTTCAAGCCTTTTTAGCATGTCTGATGGATTCTTGCCGGGTGGAAAGCATTTCTGGATTTACTTTGCAACATCGCTACCACTCCTTGGTCTTGTCGTGTTGCTTTCGGCTCTTCCATATGAGCGCTTGCTACGGATATTCGAAAGAAGTTGGGGAAGACTTCGGGAATAGGTCGCCCGCCTAGAGAAATGCGTTCATTTTTATGACAAGAATCAGTCATCCAACGGACCAAAGTCTGGAATGGAGATACCAACGCAGAGGCAGCATTCAGACCCATAGTTAGCGGTGCAAAAACCTTCTACTAGTCTACTACCGTAAGAACTGCTCCTCCACTGTGAGCAAATGTGACGTAATGCCTTATATAATCATTCTCCTCAATGATCAACAAGATATTTTCGCAATTGGACTCTCATCTTTCGCTAAGCAATCATCTAAATTTCTCAAAGTCTTTAAAAGATGGCATTCATCTTCCCCCGAAGTATCCGAAGCATCAGCGCCCTCTCAAAGAGGGCCAATTGGGCTCCGGCTGCCATGCGGCCTCTGGCCCAGCCCATGTCGCGCAGATTTCTTGCGACGACGACTCAAGAACAGCCTCGTCTGCGACTGGGATCAACTGGTATTATAGACACTTCTCAACTGTGAAAGACCATGCACTGACGTTACGATAGCCCCCAACTTCAAGGCTCTCACTACGCACGGAGAGATTGACTTTCACAAGTTCATCGACAACAGCTGGACAATTCTGTTCTCTCACCCTGCAGACTTCACCCCAGTCTGCACCACTGAGCTCGGTGCTTTTGCGAAGCTGAAGCCGGAATTTGACAAGAGAGGAGTCAAAATGATTGGGCTGGTAAGCGATTCCAACTTTTATTACGGGAGGAGTACTGATGGTTACCGTCCAGAGTGCCAATGACCTTAGCTCTCACGACAAGTGGGTGGACGACATCAACGAAGTCTCAAACACCAACCTCCAATTCCCCATCATCGCCGACGCAGACCGCAAAGTCGCCTTCCTCTACGATATGATCAGCCAAGAAGACCTCGACAACATCGCAGAGAAGGGTATCGCCTTCACCATCCGCTCAGTCTTTGTCATCGACCCTTCCAAGAAGATTCGACTTACGATGATGTATCCTGCTTCAACTGGTCGTAACTCAACTGAGGTGCTGCGTGTAATTGATTCTCTGCAGACTGGTGATAAGAAGGGCGTTGTTACACCGATTGATTGGCAGGTTGGCGATGATGTTATTGTTCCGCCTTCTGTTTCGACGGAGGATGCGAAGAAGAAGTTTGGTGATGTCAGGGAGGTTAAGCCTTACTTGAGATTCACTAAGGCTTAGAACTTTTCATAGCATAGTGGTGCATTGATAGTTAATGAATAGAGTCATAAAATTTATGAAACTTACGGCGCGGTTATGAACACACAGTTCGTGAAGATCCAGTGTCAACAATGATGTAACGTTTACAACGATGCACAAAATTCCAATAGCTGTTTCATCTCGTTACACATGATTCATGACTAAAATGATCAACGTTAAGCAAAGTCTCTGTGTCGCACTTGATGGCTGACCCCGTTCATCAGTGCGGGGGATCTGCCCCGGTAGATGTCCATTGCGTCATGGACCTGGCTCTAGTGAAGTCGGCATTGAACTCCCTCTTTGAACGTGTTCTACAGCAGTTGGATTTTTGGAAATGCCATTTGTACTATACTTGCCATTCATACTTTTAAGCTATGGAGGACCAGCCTAAACCTCTAATTATACAGACTCATCGACGTGTTACACGCTCCATGGTCAAAAACGACCTGAGTGACACGAAGGTCAAAGTTGAGAAACGCAAGACAGTGCCACGAAAGATACCCGCAGGAGTCGTACTCTCGGCATCTCGGATCCCTCCAATCTCCAAGCAACGCTTCGGTCTCATCCAAGAAACCGTCGGAACAGATCTGTACCAACTCCTCGTTGCAGCCGTTCTCTGGAACAGGACTCGAGGATCCCAAGCCCGCCCTGTTTTCCAAAAGCTCATATCCCAGTATCCAACGCCAACTCACCTCGCAGAAGCATGTTTCTCCGACCTTGCAGATCTCATCCGTCCAATAGGACTCTACAACTCCCGCGCCGCACGGTTCATCGCCTTCGCCGAGACATGGCTTGACAAACCACCCCATAAATCAAGGCGGTACAGAAAGCTGCATTATCCGCTGCAGGGTGATGGTTTAGGCATTGGCAAGGATGAGGTCTTGGGTGAAGATGATGTGAGACAGGGCTGGGAAGTGGCGCATCTGCCGTCCCTTGGTCCGTACGCTATCGATAGCTATCGCATCTTTCATCGAGATATACTGAGAGGTTTAGCTGATGATTGGAATGGCTTGAATGCAGTGAGGGAGTTTGAGCCTGAGTGGAAAAGGGTTGTGCCACTTGACAAAGAGTTGAGGGCTTATTTGCGGTGGATGTGGCTGAAAGAGGGCTGGATATGGGATCCTGAAACTGGCGAGAAGATCAAAGCCTCGGAAGAAAGGATGGAAAGAGAGCTGAATCGGTCGAAGAGTTTGTCTCCCGAGCGGTTTCCAGCACGAAAGAAATGAGCTCTGCAAGTCTTGTCTTTCGATAACCGAAAAGGATCGGGCCTCGAGTAGTGGTCAATCATGTCTCAGACAAGCTTCAGCTCCAATCCTGGGACTTGGGCCTCCTTGCATTAGCTTTCTTCTCTCGCCTCACGGAGCTATTTAGCTGAGCGAAATTCCCCGACTTGCATAGAATAGTGTCATAGATTGGAGAGTATCCCTGCATAAGAGCTGATATTTTACGACTGCACTGCCGGATAGAGATCCTTGCATAGCGGCAGTGTAAGTGAGACACGGCATACACAGTTCTCTTATTTGTCCGACGGCCAGTAGATACAACGTACCGGGTATCAGGGTTGCCACTGTGTGTAACGGGACCTCCACTCATGCCTCACGACTTGTATGGGGAAGTCGATTAGTCCGAATCGCTTTTCCAGTCAGAAGATGAGATCAAGGCAGTTCTTCAGCTCAATGTGCACGTTCAGCAAATTAGCCTTTCCCCAATCATCATTGGAATTCGGTTTAACAATGTAAGCCAATATCACTTTAGTTTCTGGTGACCTGGGTCTCCGATAAACCTAGCAGCTGTGGAATATGGGCTTTTCAAGATGTACACAGATCAGCTGATGTATGTCTGTTGGAACCTGGGAGGGGAGGTTAGATAGGTTGTTTGCGACTTGTGGCTCAGATCTCATATCAGTACAGAGAACTTAAGAACCTGGGGAGGAGGTAGCAGTTGGAATTCGATACGATAACGGGCCTTCAACACCACTTTTTCATGCAGTGAAACGGGGCATGAGTAGTCCGGATATCCTGACTACAGATGGTCCGATGCAGGCGGCTCCATCGAGACACTTTCGATTGAACTCTTGTGACAGTGTATCACTGATTAAATACAAAACCCGCGTTGTGCGACATTTGCACTGAGCGATGTCGCATACTAAAACGTCTTGCCAGGAAATATAGAAACAGATCCAATCTTCATCTATAACTAAGATCCTCTAGTGCCAGTAAAGCTATTCTAGAGGCATAAACACGCTTTGACCGTTTATATCCACATCCTCCTCCGAAGATCAACACCCGTCGGTCCATACTGTCTTTTTCAGTGCGCAAATCCTCCAGGCACGGCCGTCGTACAGACAGATCATCGAGCAGCAAACAAGTGTTACCCCGGAACAGCTTGTAGTGAGGGAACCACAGAGCATTTGCAATCTCAACGGCAGTTGTATTTGTTAGGCATATTAAAGGAGTGTATAAAGGTCAAGTTTCTGACAAAATTGTTCAACCGATCACCATCTACATCCATTTATCTCTCTCACCAAGACAAAACGTCAACATGAAGTTCTCCATCGTCTCTACCTTCATCCTTGCCCAGGGGGTCATCGCCATGCCCTGGTTCCACACCAAGGCAAAGGCTGCCGGTGATGAGATTACGTACGTTTCAAACGGTGGCTCTAACACTTCAATGTGGCGGCTAGTCTTAGATTTGAACACTATTACTCATGCCGTCATTAGTCTTCACATCAAAGTCTCGCAGGGGCCCTTTCATCCCAGAATCCTTCCCAAGAAGAAGGCTAATACCGCTGCTGACCCACGTGAATGCTGGCCTGTTTGTTTCGAGGAGGAGGAGTACTGTCCCGATGGATGGGTATGTTATATTATATCACCCATCTTCAACTAATGCTAACTTTTGCTTCCAGCATTCTAAGAAAATTGTTTGTAATTTCTATATATGTGATAGCAGTTGGGTTTACTAATGTGAACTTAGGATTACGAAGGTCGCGATTGCTGGACTTGCTGTGAGGATCCGTGGGATGAAGTCAAGTGAGATGTGATTATAGTACAGCTTATCTTAGGCTATTGCGTGGGTAGCTAGTGTACTGCTTTGAAATGTGTTATTGAAAATTCAATACTGCTGGGAGCTGACGGCTGCGCGCCCTACCTCGTTTCATTTGATAAGATTCCAATTCAAGATAATTGTAATGTAGCCAATCTCTAGCAAGCAGTATTGAACTGCCAAGTCTCGCGGTAACTTCCGCTTCATGAGACATATACGCAGCTGACAGGTCTCAGTTCAGCAAATCACCACGTACATACGTCCAACTGCGAGAGTCCGACAAGGCCAAAGCCAGCAGGGCCGTCGGCAGTTTGTACAGAAGTGAGACCGGGTCGTCGATCGCTCGTATTCATGTCTTACAACAGGGATCAAGCCGCTCCCTTCCCGTACCGCCTTTAGTAACCACCACTTTATCCTCCTTGCATAAATGATCGACGCAGGGAGGGGCAGTCCTAGGACAGAAGCTGTAAGACATACGGACCATCGGTAAGTAAATCAAGAAATTGTCAGACAAGTTGCTGATCATGAGGGGAACAAGTAGCACAGCCTAATTTAATGGACTCAATAAGTAGAATGATGGTTGCGAGTTGGGTGGACGAAAAGCCTATAAAGATCGAGGGTCTGTCCGCCTTTTCTCTCATCTCATCAACCTCGGCAGCTTCTCCTTCACACTACACTACGTCACTATCAACCAAATCCATCATCATGAAGTTCTCCATCGCTTCCACTCTCCTACTCGCCAACGGCATCGCTGCCATGCCTTGGTCTTCCCTCAGAGCCAAGCAGTCCAACGGCGAGGAGATCACGTACGTCCCATCCCAGTCCATCTTGCTCAGTCACACTACTCGTTACTGACCCTACCTATACAGCCTCCGCATCCAGGTCTCCCAGCCCTCTTCCAACCACGCCTTCTCCCCCAACCACAAGGGCGTCGTCAACGTCCACAACTACGAGGTCTGCCTCAAGGTCTGCTGGCCTGAGGAGCCAACATGCCCTGAGGGCTGGGTAAGTGGTCCTAGAATCTATCTTCCAATCATTGGTGCTAACTATGTGACCAGAACTCCAAGAAATTTGTATGCTACCTGGTAGTGACGAAGACGAAATTTTTACTAACAGACTTTAGGGAGACGGAGATTACCCTTGCTGGACCTGCTGCAAGAAGACTGGTGATGACGATCTCTAAATATCAGACTAGCCAAGGACCCAGACTATTGGGCTACAAATATGAGGTGAAGACAAGGAGGATATTTGGCCAGTATAGCATAAATGGACACTCGTTACAATCTATCATAATCTAAGACTCGTGCTTCATGAATGTAATTTGTGCATGATGAGCTAGTTGTACAATCGCCTCTGTCCGATCCCCACTCATTTCCGTGAAGCAAGGTCAGTAGATTGCCGAGAACAACTAACTAGTATCACATAGTACAAGCTTGGCTCAACAGCCCTATCACACGAATCTGAGACGTACTGAAGCTCGGCAAGTCTTGGCTCTGCATTCAAGCTTTCTGAAAATCTCCGGCTGTATGCAGCTTGGTCGACTTGGAATAGAGGCGACGGCTGCCGTGATCGGCTTCAACATTGGCCCCACGTCGTCTCCATCATTGTTAGCACAGACAATGGGTCGTAGGTCTCGGCCAAATCTGATTTCTGGAGTTCTTCTAGCTCCCCCGGGGACCCCTACCTTTGAATTCCACTCGATTGCATGATAATGCCCAGATTCATCCAAGTCGGGAGCGAAATCGGGGTCTTGATCTACGTTAGGTCTCACTTATTTTTCGTTACATTAACGGCTTAAGAGAGTGGCTAATAACTATTAATCTTTACATTATCTTCAACTCTTCATTATCCGTACGTCGTAGACATCGACTTTGTTCTTGATTCTATCTCAAAGAGCACGTCCAGTTGAGAGGCCGTATGCTATTTTGGCAAACTGATCGATGACAATATCTTGTCGGTCTGAGAGCCTCTCCAGCACCATATCAGCATACTCATTATTCTCCGCCTGAACCTGCAGCGCAGCTTGTTCAAAACCTTTCGGGTATACTCCAGCGCAACCCCAGTCGATCACCCATACCTTCATATCCTCATCGAGTACCAAATTTCTCAGCGCCAGATCTTGGTGGGTAAGAACGATGTCTTTGAACTCAAATCTTCGTGTTTCAGGTCTTAGTTGCTTGACCATGATGCCGACGTCGATTTTGTGATTGCACCAGTCCTCGAGTTCCCCAAGCGTGTTGAAAGGCCCTGCGCCATAGTCTGTGAACCATGGACCTTGAAATTTGGCATCTTGGGACCTCCCAATGGGCCCTACCGGCATATGATTGAGGACCGTAGATTGCATCTTCTCAATCACATCCGCGACCTGCTGGGCGACAGTTGCTTTGGCAGTCGTATCCAGGGACTGCCAGCTTTTATCGATCATGGATCCTTTTATGTAGTCCATAACAATGAAGTGGGCTTCTACCAAGGGCGTTTCGGGTAGGTCTGGATCTTCTGGGATCTCAGCGGTGAAAGCATGATGAACCTTGGGTATTGGAAGCCCTAGGGTTTCCAGAGCAAATTTCATGTTTTCTGCTTCGCTCTTTGCCACGCCTGGACCACCTTTGATGACGAGATGCTTCGAAATACGTGGTACTATAACATCTCCATAATCGTGAAGTCGAGGCGCCGTCAAGAAAGCTGATAACAGTTCCTCGTCCGAAACTGAGGCAATGTCTCGCTCATCGAGCGGGAATGTATTGTCATCTTCAATTGATCTAGGCTGTTTGTAGTTAATCAGTATATGAATAATATCATGCGTTGCATTGAGACATGTTCTTAACTTACATCTTGGTATGGTTGAGGGAAGGATGGCCTGTCGCCAGGCGCGGGAACCTTCGGCGGAGTGTTGTCGTTCTGTGACTCTGTTCCAGGATTTTTCGACAATGAGCAGCCCATTTCAGCAAGAGTAATGGTGCAGAGACGATTAAATCATTCGCACCGGTCAATATGTAGTAGAAAACGGTTATTCACGAGCCCTCCAACCTGCCAATATTGTTGTTTGTTCCAAGTCAGCCTAAACTGGTTGGCAGTGGGGTTCCTATTGCCGGGTCAATATCGGGTAACATTAACTTTGCTTTACAACCCAAGATCCTCTGGCATCCATGTGATTGTAATTGACACTGAACCAACAGTTTTGTAGTTGGGCCAATCTTATTAATAGAAATAATGCTAGAAGCGGCTACAATCAATCACATTTAACCGCCGTGTTTTGCAAACTACCTATGTTACAGGCGAATCGCGCGGTGTATGATTCGCCCTTTTCCCTTGGTAAAAAGTTGTTGGCCCTTGAGACCAGCCAAGACGGCCATTCAAAACCCTGAAACTGGCTGTTTTGTGGCTATGCGCGGAGCTTCTTTTCTATCATCCGTGTTTGCTGCCTAAAGTTTAACTTTAGTACCAGCAGGTATCTACGCAAACAGGGCTTTTATTGGCCGTAGCCACTTGGCGAATATGGTCGGTAACCCCTACAGTGAACGGCTGTTGGTGATATATCGTAGTAACATGCCATGAAGCTTTGAAGTAAGCGCGCGCCTATCAGTGACAGGTATTGAAAATCATATCGAGGAATCCATGACGGAAATGATGATAAAAAGATGAAGAACGCCTGTGTCATTGAACAAGATTCTTTATGATATCAACCACCCGAGCATATTTATCCAAGCAGCTTTTATCATATACCCTCAAACAGTTAATAAACCCCTCCGACTTCAAAATGGGTTGCGGTCCAAGTTCTCCCTCCAAGAGTGAAGGTGGTGGACCTTCTCATACAAACTTCGAAATGCACAACCTGAATCCTCTGAGTTACACGCCCGAGACAGCAGAGAACGAAATTCGCAGTTCCGTTGTCGCAACAGTTCACTTTGTGGCTCATGCTGTCGTCGAAGGCGGCGGAAACCATTGGGACATCTTCCTACAAACTGCTCCGAGAAAATCAATCCGCTTGGAAATCGTACCTGGCGCGTATCCCGGCCGCGTAGGCTTCCTCGGCCGTCTCGATATCATCCGCCATCCATATGGCATCACACGTCACTCGAACAAGACCGTGAGCATACCTGCGCAGCCTGGCCACACTGTAGGCCAGTTCTTGGATGCGATCGTTCGAGCAGATAATCATCGCTATGAGTTCACACAGTCAGGGAGGGGCTGTGGCGGCTGGGTGCGAGACCAGTTCTATCTTTTTGTGCAATGCGGATTGATTCCTCCTGGATGGGAGGCCGAATTTGAGGCTGCAATCAACGTGTTTTGGGTGAAAAACGAGTCTCGGGGACCTTGGCCGTTGACTTATGGCACTTATTTGAGAACTAGAAGTACTGGTCGCAAGGGGAAGGGGAAGCAGAAGAAAAATAAGAGGTAGTACTCTCTTAGGGTTTATTTATAGATTTTAGGATAAATAGCTAAAGCTTTAGAAATTTTATGTAAATATAACTAAACTTAAGATAACATCTTCTTTACTTGATAAAATTAGGACATTACTTTTAAGTTAGTAAACAAGTCTACAAATCTATTCCGAGTGATAATAATTTCCCTCTATGGCTTAACCTATAGGTATAAACGTGACTAGCATCGAACTTGCAATTTGTTACTTATTAACCCAGAAAATGTTGGTAAGAGCTCAAGGCAGTATTAATAATACCGAGACGTCAATACGAAGAGCAGCAACTATCCTTCTCTACTGTTGTGATTCAATGTTCTGATATATACAATCGATGAGTTGGTACTTTATCACTAAATGTCAGTATGGCGCGATTGTTCTTATTGGAATAGGCCCATTGGCCGTTTTGCTTACATGCAGAACAGTCCTGATTACCGCAAAGCTATATCTTCCTACTATCGTCAAGGGTGACTTAGGCAGCCCCAGCCTGGTCTCTATTGACATTTCAGCTTTCGTAATAGCTTTATTCTTCACAAACTCCGCCAAGTCCGGAGCGCGATCGGCGCGCAGTATCCACTTCGCCCTGACTCATCCCGAATCTAGTTTAGACCATCGACGCTAGAAATCTCTTGTCGTTCCAGAAGTCGGCTAGAACCTCCGGCAGTCAAATTCCTCCAAAACAAACTTGCAGTAGCTTGGCGAAGGAGGCTGAAAATATTGAGCTGAAAGAAGCGCGCGGCTACGATGAGGCTCTTTTGACTCTATAACGACATCTATCGTGATTCTTGAGACGAGACCGGTAGTTTTAGGGGTCTGGGGAAGCCCTCCATTCTTACGTGGAGATTACAGAGTCTGGAACAGTGGATTTAGCAGTGAGAAAGGCCACTCTTTGTGGGACCATAACGTAAAAGTTAGCAAATCCATTGAAGCAATACAGATCTGGCCATTGCTTGTTTTTCCTCAGCGTCAGCCGATCTCGCCCAATAAAGGATCGACTAATTTTAACCGCGATCTCTTACTCTCTATTGCCCGAGTTCGGTGCGCGACGCCATCGGGCCAGGCCGAAGAACCTCCAATGTTAGTGGGCCGACTTGACTCGGGAGTTAAACTAACATGAAGACATTTTCTCAAACCCACCGTTGTCGGCCATTTCTCGCCCCAGAGTGGGAATTTATTTAAATACGACTGCTGTTCCAATTATCGTCGAGTCAATTGGTCTTACATTTGAGTCTTTTCTTTCTTCAACACTTGCGCCACCAACTTAACGGGCGACTATCACTATGAGCCATACAGAACCTAAGAGCGCTGCGGCGCCTGAGGATCAGGAGAAGGGTGTCAACAATGCCCCTCCAGCTTTTGTCGCTGAGCCTAGAAATGATGATGCTGTTTTGGGTGATGAGGAGGCGGAGATTATTGACTACAAGACATTAACGTGGTGGTATGTTCGCCCCCAACCTCACTTCTCTCAATACTAACTCCTCCCAGGCAAGGCGGTATCGTCCTCATCGCAGAGACAGTATCCCTCGGCATCCTCTCCCTCCCCTCCGTCCTCGCCACCGTCGGTCTCGTCCCTGGCATAATCCTCATTCTCGTAATGGGTTTCCTCTCCACATACTCCGGTCTCGTCCTCGCTGAATTCCGCGCCCAATACCCCTTCGTCCAAAACTTTGGCGACGCCGTCGAAGTCATTGGAAAGTCCATCGGCATGGGACGCGTTTTTCAAGAGGTTTTTGGTTGGGCGCAGGTCATTTTCCAGGTCTTTGTCATGGGAAGCCATCTTCTGACTTGGACTATTTGCCTGAACACTCTTACGAATAGTTCGACTTGCACTATTGTCTGGGCTGTTGTGGGCTTGGCGGTTTTCTGGGTTCTTAACTTACCGCGTACGTTGAAGTACACGAGTTACATGTCCATGGCATCTTGCATGTCGATCACGCTCGCTGTTCTCATCACTGTTGGAGACGTTGCGCATGAGCGACCTATTGGCTCTGGAAGCATCGAGGTTGCTCGTGAGCTTGGCTTCACCGGCGCTTTTTTGGCTGTCACCAACATTGCCATCTCCTTCTCCAGTCACTCGTGCTTCTTCACTGTCATCTCCGAGTTCAAGAAGCCTGAGGATTGGCCCAAGGCTCTGGCTTTCCTCCAGATCGTCGACACTACTCTCTACCTACTCGCCGCTATCGTCATCTACGTCTTTGTCGGACCCGATGTTCCTTCGCCTGCTCTCTCTGCTGCCGGGTCTGCTACTATGCGAAAGGTCATCTGGGGTATCGCCATCCCCACTATCGTCATTGCTGGTGTCATTTACGGTCACGTCGCTTCAGCCTACATCTTTCAGCGAATCTTCCGAAACACTAAGCACATGGTTCGCCGAACAAAGCTGTCTACCATGGTCTGGTTTGGCGTTACCTTCGGTATCTGGGCTCTGTCAATGGTCATTGCCGAGTCCATTCCCGTTTTCAACAACCTCCTCGGTCTCATCTGCGCCCTTTTCGCTTCCTGGTTCTCTTACGGACTCCCTGGTATCTTCTGGCTCTGGATGCACTACGGAAACTGGTTCAAGGATGGAAAGCAAACTTGCCGATTTGTGGCTAACGTTATCCTCTTCCTCACTGGCTTCCTTATCTGCGTCCTTGGACTCTGGGCTTCCATTGAGGCTATTGCTGAGGGAGGAAGCAAAACTCCTTGGTCTTGCGCCAGCAATGCTGCGGAATAGACTTCTTTAATTCCGAATAATGATGATAGACATAATATGAATAATACCCATTTTGTTTCAATCTTGTTCACATGCAAAATCTCTGTTAACATACTTGACTCTCCTAGTGCTATCTGATGCTCATATCTCCATCTACTATCCACTCTCCCCCACTTAACCCTTGATGGAGCCCTCGGAGCTAGGCGCTACGAAGGTTGTTCTCTGTCGAAGGTTTCCAGCTTCATCGTGCTCCTCATCCCATCGAGGAAGGTCAGCATGCGGAATTTTGACCAGTCGGTGGGTGTTGGCTCCATTATCATCGACGTTGGTGATCTCGGTGCGAATAGCATAGCCCTTCCACTTGGGCAACAGGAACATCCAAACAACATAGTAAAGGGCGCAAAGAAGGACACTTGAGATAGCTGTCAGCAAACCAAAAGGTATTCGAAATGTCAGACTGATACTCACATTGCAATACCGACAGCACAGTATGTCGCATACCAGAAGCTGACATCTCCAGCATATGGGCCGCCCTTGGGAGGGTACCAAGGCATGACGAGGATAAAGACCTGGACAAGAATATAGAAGATAACAGGAGGATGCCAGGCCTTGAAATCAGAGCGACCAATACCGGCCTTTGACCGACGGCGGCGGATCACATAGAGACCAATGGCCATGGCAAACTTGAACATGGCATCAGGGTACGTGCTCAGATCAACGACTATAAGAGGGATCAGCATTTGAGATATCAAAGGAGGAGAGAATCGGGTTACTGACCGAAAGTGAAGGCATCGCCAGCTGGAGGCGCAACAATCATGATGAAAGTCAACACCCACTTGAGGATGTACGGACCAAGCGGTGTACCAAAAGGCTTAGTAGAGACCCAGAAGTTGGTATAAGGCAAGACGCCCTGTCGACCAATCTCACGAAGCATGCGGGCCGATCCAATCAAAACAGCAAGAAGGTTACCAAAGGCACTCAGAAGCACAAGAAAGTTGAGGACATTGGCAGCAGACGTGCTATCACCAAAGAGCTTGGTGAAGAAGACTGAGGCAGCAATCTCACTAGCTTCGGCGAACTCCTCCTTGGGTACGACAGCAAAGTACGCGATGTTGCACAACATATACAGCACAGCGACGACGGTGAGCGAGACTGTACCGTTTCGCTTGAGCGTGGGAATAGGGTTTTGGATCTCGTTGACGACGTTAAAGGCGTTCCAGTATCCGGCGTATGAGAATACGATACTGACGAAGGCATTGGCTAGATCATTTCCGTTGGGGGTTGCACCTGCAAAGGCGTCGCGGAAGTTATGGCCGGGGTCGGGGATACGCTTGACGTTGCCGCCGAGGACGACGAAACCTGCGATGCTGATGCTGTATGATGTGTTAGGGGTGAAGGATGTCGAGTGGTAGGAGGGCTTACAAGACGAGGGTGAGGATCTTCAAGGCACCGATGAAGTTGACTAGCCAGAGGGAGTACTTGTTATGCGCGATGACAAAGATGACAGCAAGGGTATAAGCTGCGATAGCGACACCTCGCATCTGCCATTCAGAGGGACTTTCGCCAGTCATTCGCCAAAGGTACTTTGACAGAACTATGAATGATCAGAAGAGTCAATGCAAAAGACAAAAGGAGAAGATAATTTACCGACAGCGTTACTACTGCTGAATGACAGAATGACCGACTGAACAGCAAAGGTCACAGGGAAGAAGTGCTTAGGCCGAGGATACGCCTGTTCGAGATACACAACCTCTGAACCACTCCGATTAGGAAAGTAACTCGCCAATTCCAGATAAACACTGAAACCAGACGCAGCCATGATGAAGCCGATGAACCAGATGATCAGCGCTAGACCGACAGACCCGGCGCGGTTAAGAATATTCGCAGCTGTACCCCATTAGCCTCAAATCTTCAATACACATGGGCTTATAATGTGAGTAGGGTACGTACGCGTAGAAAAGATACCAGTTCCAATCATCATGTTAACATTCAGAAAGATAACCGTAAGCCAACCGACATTGTATCCAAGCGGCGAGTGCGATTCAACAGGTGCACCGACAGCTTCTTGGTATGAAGGTTTAGAGCCATTGCCGCCTTTGACGCGTGTGTATGCAAGGCCACCATCGTGAATGACCGAGGGGTCGGAATCGCTAGCCTCAGGGTCCGCCGACACTGTAGCAGCGTTTTTCTGGCTTTCAAAAAAGTTTGAGAAGCCCATTTTGCCGAAAACCTGGGGAGATGAGACCAATGCAGTCGGTGTAATGCGATCAAGGCAGTAGAATGGTTTGCCGATGAGGGGAAGTAAAACGTGCGACGAGAGATTGAGTTATATAAACATGGATCGTCTGTGCGACCGTGGTGCAGGATGACACAATTCTCGAGGATCTTGACATGACTGCACCAAGGCTCGGGCTCCCCGTTGGAAATCCCACCCTGTATATCCGAGCTGCAACGAGATAGTCGCATGCTTAAAAGAACATCCACTTAAGAGGCAGGATCTCCGCGTGGGATGTGCCTTGTTTGCGGACTTGTGTAACTGTTGGTGGCGAGGAATGGGTTGGTCTAGACGGGGGTTGTCCAACAACGTTGTAGTGCATTGTGTCTCTTCGGTAGCTTGGAAACTCGGTAAACATTTGAAATACGATTTTTGTTTTACCGAGATAAGAGAGACGTACAAGAAGCGCGTTCCAACGGTTGGTTATGCAGTAATATCGCAGGACAAGCAAAGTTGACGGCCACTTCCAGCGAATCTTACAACCTCACCAATAAACCTTTCAACATCTCCATCAAGATGCTCCATTCTCCTCCACAAATTCGCCGAACTCCCCAAGTCAATCCCCCTCAAGCTTTAAACCAACACCTTTAAACTACCGGCGCCTCCCCGACTTAACCCTCCAATTCAGGAAGCACATCGTCTGTTCAGACCAATAGAACCACTTAGAGTTCCCGTTTCGCAATAACGGGGATGTGATTGTCTCATACCCAAAACAAGTGGGATCCCCGATGATATCTGATAACGACATCGACTGTCGTGATAGCGAATCTATAATTGTTGCTCAATTGGGTTTAGTCTCGGAAAGGATCGATAGCGCCGCGGGTGCGGGAGACGAACCGGGCCCGCTGGAGCGAACAGGGAGGTCTGTCCGACAGGTCTTATTGGTGAGGAGCTTCTACTGTTTCGCTCAGTCTCCAAGGCCAAGCTTTTGTGCTATTGATTTGGATGTTGACTTAGTGGGGGTTATGGTGTGCAGCGGGACCTTCGCCTAACAGGCCTAGAAAGGCGAATACCATGTCGTCTACCCTGTTTCATCAGTTATATGATTCTCATACCTAAAGTCAATTTCTTCGATGACCTTGAATTAATAGATGAAGACCGATAGTTGTCCGTGCCTGCTTCAGCAGCCCTAAGGCATCACCCACCCAATCATGTATCATGGTGAGTGTTATACCGTTATAGCTCGTGTAGCTCATCCACATTTAAACTAATATTCATATTCGATGACTTTCCTTATCTATACTGAAGTAATAATAGATACACAACACCCACCACGTCGGTCTGAACTCACCGCTGCATTCTCTGCATTCACTATACAGCATCTTACACACCGTTTACCCTGTAGTCTGTTAACTAAGAATAAATGTTCCTGATTCATTGCATCATCAAGCGTCTGAAAGTAACACTGTGAAAGAGCAACCCAGACTGAAACGTCCTTTGCAGACAATACGCGCATGATAGGGAGACGCGTCGTCTCCCAATCAGGTATCGGAAGGAGAAGCCCTTCTCCTTCGACAAGAATAGATTGGAACCCGTTGAGCGAGTCACATGTCTTGCCTTCACAACTTGCAGCTGTGAACGCAAAGTTGAGCTTCTGCCAAATTTCTGCAGCCCCTATTGAGAAATATGGAAAGGGAGATGCTGCAGGTGAAACTCGGTAGATGGCAGAAAGACTAGTGTTTTCCGGAAATATCTCCTCAATGATAAGTTCGGCATTGAGGCCAGGAGTCGAACTATCAGCTAGGTCGTCATATGTCGTTGTAGTCGTCATGGAAAGTGCATTGTAGCCAGTCTCCTTGCCGGTAGGATTTGGTTCTGGTTCTTGATCATATACTATATTGTACATAAAGTTGTTCCATGCGATCTTACCAGGTACAACTGTCACGAGACAAGCTCTCTGAGGATCAGATGTGATCTCCGTCAAAGTATTGAGACAGAAACAAAGTCCACTGTGCGAAACTGCAACAACAGAATGACCATCCAAATCCCTTTCATGCTGTCGTCCCGTGAAAAGTATTTGGGCCAACGCCAGGGTATGCTTAGGCCAGTATGCCAGTATGCCATCGCGAATCGGGTCGTGGTCTGAGTCTCCTAGACCAGCAGTGAATCTTCTCTGAAGCCAGTATAGGCTCTCTAAACCGGAGCGTGTCGGTTGTACTCCAAGATCTTGTTGCATGTTGACAGTCGACATAACTCTGACAAGGATACAAATAGTTGGTATTAATGTGAGTAAGCAGAAGGCGTTGTCCACTTTCTCACCGTCCACATTCGAGCGACAACCCTTGCATGAGCATAGGTGACTCAAGGAAGCGTAAGATCGAGAATATAGTTCAGCAGCGTCCAAATATTCTTTGTTCAAAGCCGCCTCCATTGTCTGGTGTAATATCGGGTTTTGGCCGAGTCCTGGAAGGAGACGACGAGCCAGTAGATAAAATCCCCTACCGTAGCTGGATTCTGATATTGGCGAGTAACACGTCCCCAAACCTTTTGTATATGCAAGATCCATATGACCCTCGCCGCCTCTCTCAGAAGCCAGGAATATACGGGCGGCAGAACCCAAGCATGTTCCAGTACTCCGAGCTTGAGACCCCAGGAGAAGCCTCATAGGGCTACCGAAGGTATCAACCAGGCAGCTCTCCCATGAAACCCGACCACATGATATGATATCTTCATTTTCTGAATAGCTGAATAGCAATTTGCCCCTAGGAATGACGTAGTGCTTTCTGCTAACTCGAAGTAATTCACTTGAATGCCCTCGATAATAAGTTATGATAAGTTGGGAATCCATAGAGGATTCACTTCGAGTGCCGTCAGGTCGATAGATAATGGTGCCATCCTGATCCTGGACCTCGACTCGAAGGTCCAGAAGCCAATGGGCTACCGATGCAATCCATGCACAATCTGCCCCGCCAGACAAGAAAAGACGATCCAGGCGTCCCGCTGAGACTTCGAAGACTTCCTTCAACACCAACGCGATGTCTTTTGGCGATCCTGAACTCCTTAGGTTAGATTGGCCGTCTTGAAGACAGAGCTTCGTGAGACCATGTAACACCAGACCGAACTCGGACGAGGCGAGCACTCCCTCCGAAGATTCAACCAGCGCGACCCACTGCCTTAGCGCAGGGGTAAGCTCAGCCGGTGGATCATATAGGAGGAAAAGCTCTCTGATAACCTTTGCAGCTATAATCGTGGAGAATCCCTCTGTCAGGCAGGCGCAAATACCAAGACAGTTCAAGCCCTCAGTAGACTCCTGTATGCTCCATATGATATGCTTGACCCCGAAACCAAACCAGAGAGCTTTTCCAAAAGAAGGGAAAGCACTGAGTTTATCGAGGGCACGGTGAAGACGTAATTCGCCATTTGTACCGAGCTTGACGTTGGAAAAGATTGCCCTGGCAGCATAGATGGTGAAGGCCTCGACGCCTGCCTTTGATAGCCGCGATAGAACGTCTACGGAGAACGTGACGCTCCCGCTGAGAACTCTGGTCCAGTCCACTGTGCCTTGTTGTTGGAAACCAACGGCAGTACCGGGCTGACCGTCTTGAGACATGAGGGGAGCTGACTGGTCTGAGTTTGCGCGTGAATACGCCATACTGATTCTCAACCACCAATCACTGATAGTTTAAGCGCTTTTATTGTTTTTTTGCTGTGGCCTGTGGATTCAAATCTGCTTTGAACACTTGGGCTGATGGGTGTAATCATATCTTGATAGATGGTGTTAGTAATGGAATGACAATTGGAATTATTTCGAAAGCAAAAAGATGACCACGTGAAGGCTAGCAAAGCGGGGAAATGTAATTTAGGCATCAATATGTAAGTTGATTATCACAAAAAGGCGTCCAATGGAATGTCCCAACATGCAAGCAGGCTGTGTGATGTGATATCTAAGCCTGCTTTTGGGACTTTCAGCTGAACCAATGCCTGCACGTCGTTAGCGTGCCGCGGCTACACGAAAACTCGGATGAGACTGAAAGGATATTCATATCATTTGAAATAAACGGCTAACAAAGGATATTTATTCTTACTTCTTGATTAGATGCTGGAAGTAATAGAAGGAACCATTTAAACATGATGCTGCATCCAAATTCAACCTAGCGTCGGTTGATTACCATTTCGGGAATGTATCGGCGATGATTTGCCAACCCCGCCCTCAGCGTCAGATCTCGGCGATTCCTACTCTTCTCTTCTATTTTGAGATAGAAGGACACTAGTTGAGCCACATCGACATGCCGGTACCTAAAAACCCATGTACAGAATGCAAAAGTAAGTAAGATGCCCAATTAGAAACCCACATGACTAACGCTCACTTGTCAGGCAAACATCTCAAATGTCCGTCCACTTCAGTCGAGCAAAACTCAGAAAGCATGAAGAACTGAGCGTAAAGTCTAACTGAAGTCCTAGGTGCTGGCGACGATGCTGCATGTACACGATGTCTCAAGAAAGGGCTAGAGTGTGTCAGGTTGGGACGAAATCGGCAGTTCAGAGATGGCTCGTCGGCAAAGTACGACGCCAAGTTCTCAGGGTCGCAGAGCTGGGTCAACAGTAGTGCCAAAGAGTGTAAGTACCCTCTATGTAAGACCTGTCCAGAGAACTAGCTAAAAGGTCAACAGTTCGTCTTCAAACAAGTTCGCGACGCGCCACACAGAGAATCGCTCTTGCAGATGAGGCGTCGACTTCAACGACAAACACAACAAGCCGCCCGGCAATAAACAATGACGAAACATCTGGCGGGACCCTTGACTTTGCGCTGGGGGGTTCAACATATTTCAATTCCACAGTTCCAACAAGTCTATCCTCTTCCCGTGGCGGGAACCCGCCAGGTTCAGCCCTACCAGCATTTCAAACTCAACCTTCACAGCATCCTTTGGCACTATCTCAGCGCGGTCCTTCTTGGGGCGGCCTACTGCATGCCCTAGAACCACCTCATCAACGAGACTTGCCATTGGAGGGTGTTCAAGAAGCGTGTCTCTTACGATACTTTATCGAGGAGCTGTCACATTGGGTGAGCTCAGCATCACCACGTGGGATTGCTGATACTGACCGTCCAGTTTGATCTAGTTGACCCGCAGCGAAGATACCAATTGATTGTTCCGGAACGAGCCAGGCGATATCCCCCCTTACTCAATGCCATCTTAGCAATGTCAGCACGCCATTTGTGCCGTGTCGAAAAGTACAAAACACCCCGAGGGATAGTATATCGCGGCCAGCCACTACCGAATCTTAGTTCTCACTCAGCAGTTGAGTATATGCTCAAGTGCATACCCGTCCTCAAAGACTTCCATACCACTGAAGATGGAGAGACTCGAGAGTTAATAGTCACGACAGCTGTCATCCTCCGTCACTTTGAAGAGTTAGATGATGAGGATGAAGATCCTGCTCTCGATACTCGCCCAGACGAAGGTGTAAACTTCCTCGCAATTCTAAACGCTGTGCTTCGGAGTCTAACATCAGATGATCTTATTAATCGACGAGAACTGCTTATTGCATCTTACTGGGTTGCTTTACGACAAGAAGTATACTATGCTCTTCGGAAAGGATATCCGGCACAGATGGTTGAGCCACCTGCTGAATGGTCGGATATATCGCCAGCCAACAGAATCGTCTTCCATACGAGTCAAGTCACAAAATGGCTGTTTGACGACAAGTCGGAGAGTGGATGGCGTGAGTACCCTTATAGCTCTTTACCAGGTTCAAGTGCTAACAACTCGATTCGCAGACAAACTCAAAGAACAGGAAGAATATCTTGATCAGTATGTGACTGGCCGCTTTGAGCCCATTCTTCATCGACCACCAGACCGGGTTCTAGGAGAGGTATTCCCAACGATGTGGTATGCTTCACCGATCGCTCTCACAGGCATGCAACACATGATGATAGCAAAGATGATACTCACCGCAGAGTCACCTCTCCTCTCGTAAGTCCCCAGTTACCCCCTGCCAGGCGTGCACTAATTGCCCCAGACAAGCGGAAGATGTCCGAGCCGCATACCGCAAAGCCGAAGGGGAAGTGCGGAACCTAGTCCTCCAAGTCTGCGGCACCGCAGTCCAACATCCAGACACCCAACCAGGTCTCGTAAATGCCGTTTTGGCTATCCAGATGTATGGGAGCTATTTCACTGATCCATGGGAACAGGAGGCACTCAAGAAAACGGTTCAGATGTTCAAGGATTGTCAGGCTTGGCCTTTGCCTAAAGCTTTGACGGAGCGATATTATAAGTCATAGCGAGTTTTAGATTAAGTCTCATCGGTTCAATAGAAGAAGTCATATTGTATTTGCTGATATTATCCTACATGTTGTGTTGTATTAATACACCCTTCCTATTATGTTAGAATAACTTTATTATATGCTTCCTTACAACTTGATGTTCCTTAATCTTAATTAGTTTAACCTTTCCTCATATATATATCTTCCTTAAAAGAAAGCAATAACGTCCATTAAGTCTAATGACTGACTTCAATTTTTTAATATTAATTATCTCCAAATTCCCGACTATAAACCATTCCTCGAATCTAGCCCTTGAAATTGTCCTATAAACTGTTCTATTGCAACACGATAGTCTTCTTCTCGAGATCCTTCTGCCAGATACAATCGTGGGGATTAGATATTGGTGCCTTGGTCATCCATCTTCCACTCTTGTCTTTATACATAGTTAGCTTTGCTGGTGCTTTTCCATCTTTATTATGAGGCTCGAATCCGCCCCGTATGGTAACCATCCCAACTCGTTCGTACATATCACCCGTTTCCCTCAACACCAGTATGATAATGTTGTGGTCCCGCGATTTGATCCCAAATTCCAGCACCATGATTGGAAGCTTGAGTTGGTGAATGCCCGTCAGTACCTCGTTATCGAGGTACAGGAACGAGTAGCACGTAATATCCGTTGTTAACGGAAGTACAGCCCAAGGGCCATCTTGTACCACCGTTTTATTGAACATTCTGTTTGGGATAGTTGTCTCTGAACCCCATTTAATAAGTTCGAACGACACCATTTTCATCTTCCCTGTCAGTTGAATGACGGGTTTCATGTCTCGTAGTTGGTTTGTATTGTACGCCATCCTGTAATCATCGAGCGAGATTGAACGTCCATCTTCCTTGAGCAATCGAAGCTCATGGTCCGGAGTATCATGGCTGGTCATCTTGATTTCGCCTTTCCAACCAATCCAAGACCAGCTAGGGAAATTGACATTTCTGGCTCCAGGCTTGACATGGTACCAAACATTAATCATACAACCCTTCTTTTCATGAAACGGGTTTCCTAGGAAATGGAAATATTCCTCATCTCTGCGATAGGCGTTAAGTATCCCTAAAAAGGCATTTAGAGCATCTCTGTCATACGTAAGGTTTCTCTTACTAAACTCCATTAAATGCCTTCCAATTTCCTTACGAGGCAAGAAAAGAGGCTCAGTATCCTTAAGGATGGGTTCTTTTTTTATATTGGGGATATCAAGTCTGTGCAAGACACTCATGGGAATAGCAAATGATTCGAGACAAGTCATATTATTGCACTGGAACATGACTTGCTCATTGGTGAAAAAGATTCGCCTGTGCGATAGAAGACCTTCCTGATATGTCCAGCCACGAGAGCCCCATGGACTGGACTGAACCTTCTCTGCGGGAGGTGTACCGAGGTAAGTGAGCTTTACGCCATTAACTTGCACGTATCGCTGTACTGGGCTGGATCTGCGAGGGAAAGTCACACCGGCCAAACCGGAAGTGCAGTCTGTTCCAGCGGCATCGAAAATCGTGAAAATGGCTTGGGAATATATCGCATCCATCCTTTGTATCTGGTCTTGCTTGTCGGGATGCTTGGGATTTTGATTGATGCACTACAAATTATTAGCGCCTGTCATTCTATGTTCATCCAACTTACATGTCGATCGACCCATAGATATTTGTAGCCGAGTTTAGAAGCTACCTTGATGCTGTCCTTGACGACTTGGGGAAATTTATCTTCTGTAGCACCCCAGACGTATGACAATGCAGCATATTTGCAATCGTCCGGCGCAGGTATAACTTTTGGTTCCTTGAGGTTGATGTATTTTGGTTTCCTGCAGTCGATCACCCTAAAATTTGGCGTTGGAGTGAATTTGTCTGGTTTGCAGTGCTCCAAGTGATTTTTGTTACAGTATTTGATCCATTTTTTAATCAGCGCAAAATTGATCGTCTCATGGTTGAAGCGCTGGAGTTCAGGGAAAGGAGATGCTTCGGGTAATGGTTCAACTGCTATAACGTGGCCCATGTGCCTTCGCCTATCAGGCTGTGGCTCATTTATTTCCGGGTCAATAAATAGTACGTTCGTGTCTGGTTGTGAAGGGCTTTCGCAGGCTGTGCGATTTGTGAAAAGGTTGCTCAAAGGGACTGTCCGTAGAAAGCATGATAAATTGTCTAGAACCGGCGGTTTCAGTAAAGCGAATAGCTGACAGACCTCACAAGCAGATGACTGCAGCTCTTCGTGCGACTCATTGACTGGGACGTTGAACTCATCCTTTTGTCGGCCATTGTCTGATTTCTGGGTTACTACTGGCCATCTTATGGCGCAGCATCGTGCACAGAGATGTTTTGACATTGATTTTGCCTTTAGCCGGATACTTAGCTACTTATTTGCAGTCACGCAAGGCCTGTCCTCTTTCAATACTTTGAATTAACGGTGTCGGAGGTCAAGGGCTTCCATGAAACTGTAACTCAGAATCAGCCTCAGAAAAGAAGTATTGCGAAAGAAGGAAAAGTTACAAAAGGTAGGATTGAAATTGTGGCCTGATTAAAGGAGGGGAAGTTAAAGCAGAGCCAATAATATATCGTGGTTAGAATGCAGTAAGCAAATATCTATAACATGTTTGATAAGCATGTCACCCAGACAGATATGTGACCTAAAAGTTCCTACTCAAGAGTGTAATGAGAAACGCGTCGCATTTCCATTGTGGCTGAAGTAAGAACACGAAACGCGCCGCGGCTAGACTACATTCACGACAGGCGAGTAGAGAATTCAACTTTAGTGAGATCTACATACCTGTACCAGCTAAGGTAGGATTGGAGAATAACGGTAGAGAGTTTGGGGACAGTAGCCCGCTGTTTGGGCATCGACGAAGGGGGGTTGAAGTTACGTCAGGGTGACTCAGCTGTCAGGCATAGCCACTACCCGGAATAGTAGTCACCCAACCCCCCGCATCTCTCCTTCTCATTCAATCTCCTTCGACTTCTTACGGATCGCTTTGCTTTCCACATCTTGCTTGGTGTCCCCGCTTACCCATTCAATTCATGTCTAGTGGGAACAGAGGTGGTGGAGATCGTGGAGGCCGGGGAAGAGGCGGAGGAAGAGGTGGCCGGGGCAATTATGGAGCTTGGGGGGGCCGCGGTAGTTTCCGAGGCGATACAGGCAGTAGTAGAGGACAATCTGGAGGGGGAAGAGGAGGATATGGAAGGCCGACTGGCGGTGGTCAGCAAACTATCCAGATCTTTCCGTAAGGACCATATGGAGCAAAGTTATGGTCGTACCAAATGCTAACTGTGTCGATACTATAGCAACTCCCAAGGCCAGAACTCCCAGGTTGCAAACGTCGAAGATGCATTGCACCCAGCGACGAAAACCAAGCTCGATCTTAATAGCCTGAAGCTAACCGAAGGCTTTCCCAGCCGTCCGGGATATGGCACCAGGGGCACCAAGATTGAACTTACGGCAAACTATGTCGAATTATTGCCGCCGTCGAACTTGACCTTGCATCGATACGATATCCATATCAGCCCTGCAGCTGTCGGTAAGAAACATTTCCGGATTGTGCAGCTACTACTCCATGCTCCGGAATTTGCAGCCCAACAGGGAGACATTGCAACGGATTTCAGGTCTACTCTTGTCTCCAAAACCAAGTTTTCGCAGGACGAGGTCCTCGTTGAGGTTCCCTATCGCTCAGAAGGTGAAGACGAACCGACTGCTAGGGCTACCGTATACAAGGTTCGCGTCCAATATACCAAAACTTTAAATGTCGGCGAGTTGGTCAACTACCTGAACTCAACGAGCCTCAGCCAGTCATTGGTAGATAAACAGGAGTTGACGCAGGCTCTGAATATCTTTCTGAACCACTACGCCAAATCCGCAAAGAACCTCGTCACAATTGGATCGACAAAGAGCTTTTCTCTCAGCAGCGAAGCAGCCAGAGGAGACATCGGCTCTGGTTTGGAAATCATTCGAGGCTTTTTTTCGAGTGTGCGCGTAGCGACTTGTCGCATTCTTGTCAACATCAACGTGAGCCATGGAGCATTTTACCATGCTGTTCCTTTACCGGAGCTCATGAAAAGTTACGGACTTCACAGCACCGTCATGTTGGAAAGGTTTCTCAAATTGGTTCGCATACAGACAACGCATCTTCCCGAGAAGCGTAACAAAGCGAACGAAGTTATTCCCCGCGTCAAGACTATCTTCGGGCTTGCTAGAAAGGACGATGGACATGGCTTGGCCCACCCACCGCGTGTTAGACAGCACGGGGCAGGTGCTAAAGACGTGGAGTTCTGGCTCGATGGTGAAGCCAGCTCCACTGGTGCACCTAAGCCGGTAGCCAAGGGAGGCGCGAAAGGGAAGGGCAAAGGGAAGGGTAAGGCCCAGGCAGAGAGCCCAGCAGCTTCTACCTCTGGGAGGTATATCACTGTGTTTGACTTTTTCAGAATGAGTTGTTTTCACTCTCCATCACTCCATACATCATCACTGACTGTGACGCAGCATACAATCGAGTTCTGCAAGAACCCCAACTTCCGTTGGTTAACTGGCAACCGGAACAATCCGATGTATCTCCCAGCAGAGGTCTGCGTTGTCCTCCCAGGTCAGCCCTCCAAGTCGAAGCTCAACGTCAACCAAGCGCAACAGATGATTCGCCACGCTGTTCGAAAGCCGTGGGAAAATGCGAACTCCATTTATAGTGAGGGCGTGCAGACTGTTGGCCTCGATGAGAACACCAATGTACTTTTGGTACGTGTTGGCTTCAATTTTGTATATTACATACTAACACCGCTCAGCGTTCTTTCGGCCTGAAAATCACACCGGGACTCATCAAAGTCCCAGGTCGCATCCTTTTTGGTCCAAGGGTTATCTACAAGAACAACAAGGCCGCTGATCTCCGCTTCGGTAGTTGGAACATGTCGGATATTAGATTTAACATTGGCGCGTTACTTGCTAAATGGTCATACCTGGTGATCTCTATTCCTGGGATGCGCGATTCTTTCGACCAGCAAAGCTCGCGGGCCGTCATGAATGAGTTCCATGCCGCCCTACAGAAAATTGGCGTCAGCGCAGCTCAGCCGTATCCAGGTCAACGCCTCCAGCTTCAACATCAAGACGATCCCGCGCTCGGCTCAAGTTTACAACGTGCCGCTGGAGCTTTAGATCTGCTTTTCATCATCCTGCCCGGAGCAAACATGCCATTATACAAGCGCATCAAGACGATCGCCGACAAGAGCTATGGTATCCACACTATCTGCTCGGTGGGTTCTAAACTGGCAAAAGACCGCGGTCGCGAGCAATATATGACCAATGTCGCTTTGAAGTTCAATCTCAAGCTTGGCGGCATCAATCAGAGGGTGGAGAACAAGAATCTCGGCATCATCGACCAGGACAAGACAATGGTTGTCGGCATCGACGTCACGCACCCCTCACCTGGCTCGTCTTCCAACGCGCCTTCTGTCTCTGCAATGGTGTCTTCCATTGATAAGTTCCTAGGTCAATGGCCCGCAACTTTGCGCATACAACGCGCGAGACAAGAGAACGTGGACGATCTCACAGAGATGCTTAAATCTCGCTTTGGCCTCTGGAAGACAAAGGGCAAACACGCCGCTCTCCCGGAGAATATTCTCATATACCGCGACGGAGTCTCCGAAGGCCAATACGACATGGTTCTCTCGCAAGAGCTTCCTCAACTCCGCCGCGCATGCGAGCAGATGTACCCAGCAGCTGACACCAAAAAAGGCCTTCCGCGCTTCACTATCATAGTCTGCGGCAAGCGGCACAAAACGAGATTCTATCCCACTACCGAGAAAGACTGCGATAGGTCTGGCAATACTAAACCTGGTACCGTCGTCGACCGCGGAGTGACTGAAGCGCGGAACTGGGATTTCTTCCTGCAGGCACACGCTGCACTTCAAGGGACGGCACGCCCATGTCACTATTACATCGTGCATGATGAGATATTCCGGCAGATTTATGCAAAATCGATTCCGCCTACGTTCCAGAGCATCGCCGATATCGTGGAGGATCTCACACACAATATGTGCTACCTGTTCGGCCGCGCCACCAAGGCTGTTAGTCTATGCCCCCCGGCGTACTATGCTGATCTCGCGTGTGAGCGCGCGCGATGCTATTTGGCTAGTCTTTTCGACACGCCGTCGCCGAGTGCAGCCCCGTCCGTAACTGGAACTTCGGCAGCTGGAGGAACCGGGCAGCTAAGCCCTGATGATGTGCAAATCCATCAAAAGCTGAGGGATACGATGTTCTATATCTAGTTTAAATATCGCCAATGCAAAAATGGTCATTTCTGCTTTATTTAATGGCGCAGGCTCGTATGCCTCTAGGCGACAGCCTTAATAGCTCTGTTATTATTAACATATTATTTTCCTAAACTTTAGAAGCCTAAATGCTATAAAACTCTATCATAGCCCGCCTATAATTAGTAAAATAAATTTAATTAACTTAAGTCAAACATAAATATAAAAGCAAAACCTCCTTAGGGTTAATAGATTCACATTAAATCATGGTACTGATCATCTTATTCAGCTTGTATACAAGTTCAGTTGCAGCGTATTGGATGTCTGTTTTGGTGTTGTAACGAAACATTATTCCGACGTCTCTGCTGAGGCTAAAAAACCAGATACGGAAATCTTGAGCGCGATCGCCGTATCCTGCCAAATGAAGCTAGCTTGAGAATTAAGCCACCTAATCGAGCAGCTAGTACCGCAGCATCTCCTGATACAGTAGTCGCGGCGACAAAATCTCGGCGACATTTCCTTGAATAGGTACCTATGTGTTGGCGTTTGTATGATCATGTCTGTCAAGATGAGAGATTCGGAGATAGTTCGCGAGATGAGAATGAACTCTTGCAGAACGGGTATGGAGCAGAAAGTCAGAGAGATATAAAGAGGTCAGTTTCTTCTTATATCTCTTCACTTTCCTCATACTCATCCAACCCAGTCAACATAAGAATCCTTCACTCACCTCATTTCTTTTTCTATACCTTACACCATGTCTCAAGCCTTGGACATCGCGGTTGTTGGCCTCGGTCGCATGGTAAAAACATTTCCTCACTTCAAAATCAATTGTACTTACCAGAAACAGGGCAAACGACACGTCCATACTCTTCTGTATAGGGTACCTCGTGCTCGAGTCGTCGCAGTATGCAGCTCAATGGAACACGAAGTCAAGTGGGCCAAGGAGAACGAGGAGTACAAAGAGTTCGACATCTCAGTCTACGATAGCTACGATGAGATGCTCAATCATCCTGGCCTTCAAGCTGTCTGGGTTTCTACCAGCACCGATGTACACTCCAGCCAATCTCTCGCTGCCATTGACAAGGGGCTCCACGTCCTTTGCGAGAAGCCTTTGAGCACTGACATGGCTGAGGTATGCGTCGCCTCATTCCTTTTTACTGGCGCCTTATTAACCATGAAGATAGGCTCAAACTGTCGTTGATGCAGCAAAGAAGCATCCTCATCTCAAGGTCATGGCTGGTTTCTCTCGTCGATTTGACGCTTCATATCGCGATGCAGCTACCAAGATCTATAATGACAAGGCCATCGGGGAGCCATTCATGGTTCGGTCCAATACTTGCGATCTTCTCGACGAAACCGGCTTCTTCGTTCGTTACGCCTCTCGCAATGGCGGTATTTTCGTCGACTGCGCCATTCACGACATTGACTTGTCTCTTTGGTACCTCGGCAATCCCATCCCCAAAGCATGCTGGGCAACCGGCACTCTTCAACACCACCCTGAACTGCAAGATCTCAACGATGTCGACAATGCAGTCGGCATAGTCGAATTCTGGGGCGGCAAAATCGCTTACTTCTACTGTTCTCGAACTCAAGCGCACGGCCACGATGTCTGCACTGAAGTCACTGGAAAGACTGGCAAGATCTCGGTTAATGTTGTTCCCAAGGCTAATAATGTTGTTATTGCGGACAAGCTTGGAATTCGTCATGAGGTTCAGCCTGAGTATTGGCAGCGATTTGAGGATGCGTTTGCGCTGGAGGCGAATGAGTTTACGGATGCGGTTTTGAAGGATAAACCTGTGCCTTTGCCTATTGAGGGAGGTATGCAGGTTATGAATATTGGTCGGGCGCTTCAGCATGCGCTGCTGAGTGGGGACTTGGTCAAGTTTGATGAGAAGGGCAATTGGGAGTAGATAGGGCTAAGCATAAAATCATGTTGGCTTGATTACTAGTTATGAGATATTTCGACGGTTGATAGGAAATAAAAGACTTGGCTTTTTGTTAAGAAGACTCATGATATGATGGTGAAATGCATGATAAGCTTCTGCATTGAGGCATGTGATTTGATGCTATTCCCAGCCACTTTTATGCACAATAATGCACCTGGTCGCATGATGCATTCCCTCCTCACCAATCAAAAAGTGGATATCTATCCACCCACAAGCATGAATTACCCACCCGAAAATTAAACGCGCTTCTTATCTCTCTCAACCTCAAATCTTCACTTTCACCTTCACTTCACTTCACCCATTAAAAGCCACTCACTCATCATGGGCATCTTCCGCTTGGCCAGAAAAACAGTCTTCACCGGCTTGTTGGGCACGTCCACAGCCGCCGCGTACCTAGCATCTCGAAACCCCGTCATCTCCCCGCTCCCCGCCAACGACCCCATCTGGTCGTCTCGACTCTTCAGAAGGGCTAATCCGAACGGTAACCCTACGACCCAGGATGTCGTCATCAAGCGCATTCCCTTTAGCAAGATTCGTCCGGAATTGTTGCAGAATAACAATGATTTGACGCTTGAGTTTTGCCGTGGAGTTTGGAGCGGTTGGGGTAAGTAATCTTTCACCTCGGTGAGTTTGAGTTATCGCTCACCGATTTAGGCTTCGCTATTCAGCGTCGATATGCGCAATTGAAGTACCGCGGTCCCGAGACAGAGCATCAGCTCTGGGATCCTGAGCAGCTCGCCACAAGCACCTACGACAAAGGCGCCGTTATCACTGATCATTTTGAAGTCGTTGAGAAGACTCCTACGTCCATCACCGTGCGCTGCGGCGACTCACCGCGCAACCAGCCCCTGCGCCCATCTGATGGTCTCTTCCAGATCAGCGCTACTATCGACAAGGCGCATGAGGAGGTTGAGTTGCGCCTCAAGAGCGTGTTGTTCTCCAGCGAGGGCAAGGTTGCGGGGAACAAGGGACCCATGCCTGGATGGATGACGGAGCTGCATCAGTGGTATGCGAGGATCTGGGCTGAGACAGGGTCTTGGAAGCTTCTCAAGTGATGGGAGGATTATGATTTATGATATACCATGTAGATCGTGGGCAGTTTGTTGAGCAGCTGCTGCACTGACGGAATGATGAATATGTCTCTGAAATGCAAGATATTCTTTTATGTGGGTTTTCCGTTATTAACTCATTCATGTTCGAATCCAGCGGTGATCTGCCTTGATGCACTGAAATCTGTAGAAGTCTGACAGATTATGTGAAGATAACATGCGTCTCTGGAAAGGAGCATCAGTCACGACATTCGTTCGGACTTTTCGTCATACGATGAGCCCCGCTCACTTCACTGTGCCAGTTTGAGTACCCGAGGGTAAGGTGATGCTACAACATAGGAAAATGTTACGAATTTGAATGCACAAGGCTTCATTAAGAGGTATGTATCTAATAGAGACAGCCGACAGTGAACTGTTAAACTTGTGTACGTACGAGGATAATAAGCGCACTGTTATTTGCCGCCGCTTTCGAACCTATTGTCATGTGTCAATAGAGCCACGCACTGTCTTAGTCATCAAGAGGCAAGTTAAGTTTTTGCGACTCTGCATCTCGCTCGAGAATCTTCGCTGACATATCACACCGATTAAGCTTCTACTCCCATCCATTTAATCCTTCAATCCTGCACCGAGTACCCCATTTTCTCCTAAAACTCTTCTCTTCGTCACCCGCAAAGATCATCACCAGCAACACCGCCAAAATGCCTCTCATCGACGCCAACACCCCACCTACCTCCTCCGACACTCACTACGTCGTCTACTTCGCCTCAGGCGAGCCCTCATGGTGTCCCGACTGTCGCGATGCCCTCCCCGCGCTAAACGCTGTTTTTGGCGGCGCTTCCGATCCTACCGCTTACATCGTCCGCGTGGGTTCGCGTGAGGAGTGGAGGGGTACTCCCAAGAACAAGTATCGCAATCCGCCTTACAACATCAATGGCGTCCCTACTGTCGTCAAGGTCAAAGATGTAAGTCGAATAACTGATTTTGGTTGAAGATGTGAACTAATCAGGATTCAGGGCAAGGAGGTTGGACGATTGGGCGATAAGGAGAGTCAGGTTGAGTCTTCTCTTCGCAAACTTGTGAACCAGTAAAGGCTCCTGTGAATGATGAAGTACCGTTGGCTGCGACTGAACTTAGAGAACTATTTCCTGTCTTAGACTTGTTCTTGTCACTCAATACCGAGGCAGCTTGTTCAATGTCTAACAAGCTCATATTGTGAAAACGGACCAACGGACAGCTCTACGTCGATGGGAAGCTAAAATGGAAATAAATAAACGATAGACGTCTTCTTCGACGCATCCCAGTGATTTGAAAATGGGTTGACGTCATTATCCTCATGTATTTATTTGTTAAGGTGTATTCTTACTCGTGAAGTCTCTTGCTTCGCTGGTATAATTCTTCTTGAGTTCACTCTAGTTACTGTTTGGATCGATATTGCAAGTCGGAAAAAAGAAACGAAGCAATATATTGTCTTCCTTTCTCCTAAATAAGTGTTATAGAATCCGTCAGATACTCAATAGCTTGAGTACTCTGAGGATGTGTAGCCAAGCTGGTTAGGCCTGACCTGTACCGCCATTATCAGCCAATTTAATACAAAGAATTCCAGTTGGAATTATCATAAGAAATTGCAGTACGAGAATCTTTATATCAATCATCTTGCTGTTGAGCACATCAACTTCTGAGGCTGTTGAATCCGATACCGGATCACGATGAATCAGATACGGATTAGGTGATCATCCATGATACTTCCAGAATCAGATCGTGCCAGTCACACTTGACACCTTGACTCTTCTTAAATACCCGCAACTTACCAGCTTCATCTAATTAAACAGCTAAGCGGAAGTTCGATAGTTTCATAGAGCAATGGCAAACACCGGACTCCAAGCCAAGCTTCGCGCCCTTCCTGTTCTAGAAGGAGCATCGCATCCAAAATCAGAATTCGCTTCATTCCCCGAAACCCCTCACCAAGCATTCGAGACATGGCTCGACGAGGCTATATCCTCCAACGTCCCCGAACCCCACGCCGTCACCCTCTCAACAGTCGATGAGCAAGGCCACCCCGATGCACGCGTCCTAATCCTCAAGAACGTCGATCACCGCGGCTGGCACTTCGCCATCAAAGCCACCAGCCCCAAAGGCCGCCAAATCTCATCCAACAACAACGTCGCACTTACATTCTACTGGCCCAAAATCGGACGACAGATCCGTCTACGCGGAAAAGCAAACGCCCTGCCTAGGAGTGAGTGTGAGCAGGATTGGACGGCTCGATCGGCTATGGCCAAGATCACTGCCAAGGTGTCGAGGCAGAGCGAACCACTTAATGACCCGCATGAACTGGAAGCCAAGATGGCGGAAGCCGTGAAAAGTCATGAGATTGAGGGACAGGAGCCGGGTTCTGAGGGTTGGGTGGTTTATGCGGTTGCGCCGCAGACGGTTGAGTTCTGGCAGGCTTCTAGTGATCGTCTGCATCAGCGATTGAACTATACTTGGGATCCCGCCCAGAGCACCTGGAGCAAAGCAGCTCTTTGGCCCTAAACCACAACAACGCGTCAATCTCTATCTTGGGGGGGTTATGTATACGTGCATATACGCCGGATATAACACGATTCGCTCTCCCTTATTCCATTAGCGGGCTTACGCGTCCTCGATATCGCCCAGAGTCTAGACCCAAGCCTCACCAAACCACTTGTATAAATACATACAAGTTCGGATCTTGACGTGCCGTTTATGAAATCATCAAAAGATAAAAAAGACGCAAATGCGAAAAAGGGAGGTCGGTAGTTTCGGTCAACGGGGCTGTGCAACAGTGCGGCAGTGCCTGTTCGCCAATTGTTAATCACGGCATTGCCCGCTGGGCTGTGTTTTTGCAATTTGACAATATAACACCATTTAAAATTTTATGAGAAAAAAGATCCCTCGGAGAAAATGAATTCGCTGAGGATAAATCAGGGAGATACATCAGGCGATTTGTTGTCAGTGTCTCGCCAAGTTCCATGTTGCACATCAATGACCACATTTCACATAGTTCCTCTTGCCATTCGGAACTCGGCTCTTGTATGCAGGTACCTTGATAGTAACTTAGCGCTTGGCTACGAGATATTTTCCTGTGCTGCCCGGTTTTATAGGTCTTGTCGCCAAGGGTATTCGGCACGGTTTATACGAGAGGTTATTAGATGGATACTCTCGGCATGAGTCACCCCCACAAGCAATAACGCATGCTTTTGTTTCTTGGCCGTATTAGTTTGGAAAAGATTTTCGTTTATCATTCCTTAGTTAGTTTGGCATTTCTTGGGCTCTTATCAGGAGAAAGTTTACAAGTTCATGATTTGTATATATCGATGATCCCCCCAACTTCTACACGCTTTTACTTTACTCTACTTTACTCACAGTAACTTATTCTGTTCAATTCGATGAACGACTCTGTTGTCGCAGTTTACCTACCTTTCGCAAATCTGGAGAACGTGTTGGAACTTCTCCTCTTCAGAGGAATCGCCAAGTCTGAAGCAGCAGACTTTGATCCACCTTAGGTTCTGTACGAACTTGATCCTACCTTTTCCAGCGAGATGCGCAGCGGCTGACAGTTCAGATTGGGTGTAGAATCTCAAAATCGAATGATCCGTTAACCGATGTCAACACCATGGCCCGCCGCGACACTAACTTCCTCGGCCGTCTTGGCCTACGCAACGGCAAATCCCGCGCGCGAACCGCGACATGGCAACTAAACCCAGATAGGGCAACCAAGAGCACGCCAGAAGATATTCTTCGCTGGATTGCGTCTATGACACCTGATACGGCGCTTGCGCATTTGGTGTCGAGCAGTGATGGCATTTCTGAGGCTGAAGCTACTGCGCGGCGACGCATTCATGGGCAGAATGTTGTTTCGTCGAGGAAGCCGCAGTCTTGGTTCATGCTCTTGTTGAGTGTCATTCCGAATCCGTTTAATATCTTGTTGGTGTTTTTGGCAATTCTTAATGTTGCGATGCCGGATCCTAGCTGGGTGAGTGTTGCACTGGCGATAAGAGTATGGCGATGGGCTAACGAGGTGATAGGAAGGTTTTGCTGTTCTCATGGTCATGATCGTTATTTCTGTCGCTGTGCGCTTCTGGCAAGAATTCCAAAGCGGCGTCGCCATCTTTCGTCTTCAATCCGCCATCATTCCCAAGATTCGAGTCCGTCGCCCTGCAACCTATACCGACGAGCTTCAACTTTCCTGGACTGAGGGCACGTTCCTCGAGACTGATCTCGTCCCTGGTGATATCGTCATTCTGGTTCCTGGCGCCATTGTTCCAGCTGATTGTCTTATTCTCGAGTCTTCGTACTTGAGGATCAGTCAGTCTGCTTGGACTGGCGAGAGTGAACCTGTGGGTAAGGATGCGGGACCTCATGATGCGAAAGAGGCGTTCTCGATCTTTGACTTTAGTAATGTTGCGCTCATGGGGACGAATATTGTTAGTGGTCATGGTGTTGGGCTTGTTGTTCGGACAGGTGATGGTAAGTTTTACTAGGCTCCTAGGGTCCGAGAATGTGTTTTGCTAACATCCCTAGATGCTATGATTGCGACTATGGTCAAGGAGGTCGAGAAGAAGCGACAGCCCAATGCCTTTCAAAAGGGCATTCTCAACGTGACTTGGATGCTGATCGGCTTCATGGTCGTCATGGTTCCCATCGTAAGCAATTCCCGAATCGATCCGCCTACTTCAACTGACCATCTTCCAGGTTTTGTGCATCTCCGGCAAAGTCACGGGAGACTGGAAGAACGCGGCGCTTTTCAGTATCAGTGTCGCAGTCGGTCTCGTTCCCGAAATGCTTCCCGCCATCGTCAATGCCAATCTCGCACGAGCCGCCCATCAGCTTTCCAAGAAACAAGCGATCGTCAAGCGTCTCGACTCGGTTCAGAACCTCGGCGCTATGACTGTTCTGTGTAGCGACAAGGTATGCACTCTGTCTCAGCGACTTTATCCAGTACTAACGGCAAGACAGACGGGGACTTTGACCAAGGATGAGCTCTCAGTGCACAAGTACTCCAATGCCGACGGCGAAGACATCCTCAACATCATGGAACTCGCAAAAGTCGACTCTCAAATCCAAGGTAACAGCGGCAACAACATGGACAGAGCTATTCTCAACTATCATCTCCCCAACGGCGATGAAGTCGGTGTAGCACACTACGAACAAGCCCGCGTCATTCCCTTCGACTTCGAACGTCGTCGCTCAGGCTGTATTGTCCGCGGCATCACAGGCCAATACCTCCTCATCGTCAAAGGCGCATTCGACGAAGTCCTGACTCGCTGCTCATCCATGCGCTCAGCCGGTAAGAGCGAGTATCTCAGCACTGAGATGCAAGCTCGATGGAGACAACTCGCCATGCAAAAGAACATGGAAGGATATCGCGTTCTTCTCGTTGCGTCTCGCATTCTTGGAAAGTCTTACGTCAATGAGCTTGATCTGCTTGAGACGAACATGATGCTTGAGGGAATGATCAGTTTCTCCGATCCTCCCAAGGACGATGCAAAGGACGCTATCGCAAGCCTCACCGAGCTTGGTGTTCAAGTCAAGGTCTTGACCGGTGACTCACTTCCCGTGGCTCTCAACATCTGCCGCTCCCTCGAACTCCTCCAGCACTCCGAAATAATGGACGACGACGCCGAAGCCATCTCCGGTCCTGAACTCGCCCTCCTCGAAGATTCCGACGAATTCGACCTCGCTGTTGAACGATGCAGTGTATTCGCCAAAGTAACGCCCAAGCAGAAAAGCCTGATCGTTCTGGCTCTTCAAAAAGCTGGTAACTGCGTCGGTATGCTTGGTGACGGGATCAACGACTGCGGTGCACTTCGAGATGCCGATGTTGGAATCTCTGTTGATTCTGGAGCGGGCGTCGCGAAGGATTGTGCGGATTTGATCTTGACCGAGAAGGGGCTTTCGATCATCGTGAGGAGTGTCATTTTGGGAAGAATTACGCATGGGAATACTATCAAGTATATCAAGATGGTGGCTTCGTCCAATTTTGGTAATGTTTTTAGTATTCTGGCGGCTAGTGCTTGGCTTCCTTATACGCCTGTAAGTAGCTCATTATACCATCCTAGAAGTATGCTAACTTGGATATAGATGACTAGTATTCAACTTCTCGCCCAGAACTTGCTCTACGATATCAGTCAGATTGCCATTCCTTGGGATCGGGTTGATGAAGAGTATCTGACCCAACCACGACGATGGAATGCCAAGGGTAGGTTTCCCTGTCTCTCCGTATAGCCATATCTAACAGCCAGCAGATATCCTCAAGTTCATCGTCGTTCTCGGTCCTACAAGTTCAGTCATCGACATGTGCACCTTTTCTCTCAACTGGTTCTACTACGGCATTCGAACGACTAGCGACAATGTGAAGCTGGCACAAACACATTGGTTCCTTGAGGGGTAAGCTATCCCCAACCCTTCCCATTTTGCACCACTAACACTGCGACAGTCTTCTCACCCAGACTTTGATCGTCCACTTGCTCCGCACAGCCAAAATTCCCTTCATCCAGAGCCGCGCAGCACCTATTCTCGTATTCTCCACAGCGTCGATCATGGCTATTGGTTTTGTCCTACCCTGGATCCCGGCGTTCAGACCTGCGTTCAGCTTTGCTCAGCCAGCGCCGACATTTGTTGGATTCTTGGCTGCTGAATTATTGCTTTACGCTGTGGAGGTCCAGATTGTTAAGATGATTTACATGAAGATCTTTGGCACATGGCTGTGAAGCCAAGTCAACTATGCTTGCAATTGGGGTATCGTGACTTATGACAAGGGGGAAAATGTTGAGGGGACAGGGTTTTTCATCGGTTCGCCCGGTTTTCCCTATCTCGCAGTAAAGGTATATTTCTGTAGTATTTTAATATATATATTTATCTTATTTTTCTTATGTGCCAAGTTTTATTATATATACCCTAGTTGTAAAAACAGCATCTTTTAGACAGCTAATAGTATATTTTAAGAAGCTCTAGTTATAGCTAAGATAATAGAGCCTTATTAATAGTATAAGCTGTTAACAGTATTTAAGGGTAATAGCTAGCTCCTGCTGTAAATATCTATATTAAATTATCTGCATTAGTTAGGTAGTAATAGTTTCTTTTTTCTATAAGCTTATTAATATACTGCTTTAAGATTACTAGGGATACTTGCCTATATAAGAAGAGGGTCTATAGTATAATGAGATCTTGAGTTAAGTATTTAAGAATGCCCAAAGCCTAAGCCAAGCTTAAATACTTTTGCCTCCTAGAGAGATCTTAAAAGAGAAACTTATTATATTTATAATAAGGTATCTTTAAGGCCGTTAATAAGAAATCAATTATAGGCCAGATTATAGCAAGATACTTTAAGATTTACTAGAAGATATTAAATAATATAAAAAGAATAGTTATTTAATACTCTTACCTTATTATAACTTATTATAATTATTATCCTTCTCTTATAGAAAAAAACATTATGTATAGTAAGCTTGGTATTAATGTAATAAATACTAGTTACTTTATTACTACGGCCTGGTAACCAGCCTAATATCTATAATATAGCAAAAGCCGATTTATTAAGATTAAGGCTAAGATCTAAGTATACTAGATATATATTAAGATACCAATAAGATATAGTTATAAAGGGTTTGCCACAGAACTAAGATATATAAAGCTTATTTATTAGCATCTCCTATATATCTAATAGCTTATTTTTAGGCTTTTATAAGAAAGACTAGCCAGCCTTTTAATAATTTAGATCATCCTTAATAATATTAATATTAAAATTCAGCTTTAAGCCTAGTATTATTTCTTTAACCTGCTTCTTAACCAATACTATAGCCTTATAGTAAGTTTTACAGAAGTCAGAGAGTTTTATTTCTTTATTATTACCTACTATAAACAACTGGCCATCAAGAGCCTAGGAGAGGTTACCAGGTATACTCTCCTATTTCACAATAGACTTAGTAAATGCCTTCAGTTTAATAAGTTCTCTAAAAGGTATATAGCAGCCTCGTATAAGATATCTTTAATAGATTACTTTAAGCTGCTCTAGTTAGAAGTAGTATTAATCTCGGGATGGCCAGTAGTATGTAAGGGTAGTGTAGCTATACAGAGGAAGAGTATACTCTAAAAAGAGTGCATATCTAACCTATATAAGTGCTGCTAGCCTGCCTATAAAGTTCTAAGCTAGGTAATAAGATATAGACTGTCTTTAAATCCCCATAACAGCAGTATAATATATAATAATAGAAGACAATATATTTCTAGCAGGGTCCTAATATATCTAGAATATTATTAAGAGCTAGAATAAAGCTTTTAATAACTCTAGCTAAGATTTAAATAGTAAGAGGAATTTAGATTAATACTATAAGCTATTATCTATTCTAATACTTATATTTTCTTTAAAATCTATCTCTCTATTACTCTTATTACTGCTTGCATAACTTAATTTATTATCCTTAATAGGTTACCTATAAGAGTAGCCTTACTTATGACTTAGAAGTTAACTTATAAGAAATAAGATATAATATATTATCTTTTCTTCTTTTAGTCCTAGTTTAAAATTATAGAGCTGCTAATATTATTATTCCTTAAATCCTAAAACCCAAAAGATAAAGTATATTAATTACTGCTAGATAGAAATAT